>JAYKKH010000053.1:0-100000 GCA_036507275.1 Sicyos edulis | reverse complement strand
TGGGGATTCTTCTTGAGTAATTCGTTACTCACCCTTACTTATCTTTCAGAAACCATGGCGCGAGGCAGATGGGTGGAGGAGGAGCTGTGATCATGGAAACCCGTTGTTCAACTCTGAGATTTATGTTTATGATTTAAATGTCCTCTGAATGCATGTAGTTGGGCACGGAGCCCTAGGGTGTTTTCTCAATGTATTTCCGATTCTAGCATTGTTGTAAAGTTTGTATGTTTTAAATAAATCTCGATCAGAGTATGTTTGGAAATGTATTTGTCTTGGAACAGTGCTTGGAAACAGGGACAGTTTTTGAGAATTTATGTTGATTTTTAAATGGATGTTTTCATGTTTTAGTTTTTACTTAGAATCCAAACACCATCTTGCAAATTTTCTCAGAGATTTGAATGCATGCATTGAGGTGACGGCCTATTTAGAACCCCATTCGCCTCGGGTCATTATAGCTTGGTATCGAGCTTAGAGTCATAGATTCTGTAGACTCGACCTTTTGTTGTAGGTCGTTTTTCCATGATCATCAAGCACTCGGACTACCATCAGTACGCCTAAGTTTACTATTTGTTGTTGAAAAAGGGTTAAGAATTTACAATACCCGTCATCTAGTGTATGCCTTGTGTAGTGTTGTGGAGCGAGACGCAGCGGTGTTCTCGACTCATTGTTGGTTTGGGTTTAGAGCGCCATCATGCCAACTTCCCGCAGATATGTGATGTATGTTGTGGCTTGTTGAGGTATCCGTTGATTCGGATGCCCCGGGACATCGTCCCCGTGGGAGGCGAGTTTGGTCTCCGTGAGGCCCATTGTGGCCCAGCTTGTTGGTTTTCCCCTAGTGAGAGGGTGGAGGTGCTTTGCCTTGGAGTGCCACTCCAAGAGAGGAGTTAGCTATGGCTGTGCTTATGTGGATGTTTGTGGAGAAGGTCCCCGTGTGGGCTAGCCTGGGCAGCTCAAGTGTTGATCTTGAGCCTTAGCAGATTGTTTGATTGCCCAGTGAGTAGCTGCAGAGTTGGCAGCCTTCGAGGAGATTGTTGAGGCATTTTTTTGTGCTCCCGTAAAGTGTTGTTGTTTGCGGCAGATGTTTTAAACCACAGTAGTTAAGGGTGCAGCGTGTAAGAGCCCCATTTTTTTCTTTATTAGTATTCTTTTATCAGTTTAAATAAGTGGCTAATTGAAAAGAAGGGCATTTTTGTGAATGTCTTGAGAATAAAGGGCAGTTTGGTATTCTTCCATGGCTATTTAGTTGCTCTTTCGCGGATCCCTAGAGCAGCACTGTTCACTCTCGAACCAGCGCCGTTCCCCTTCCTCGCTTTTCCACCACCGGCTCGCCACGGAGGCATTGCGGTCCGGGATCGTTCGCGCGGCGTGTGTGGCGTCATCTCCGCTCGGCGGTCGCGGGTTCGAAGCCGTGGCGGCCGCTACTGCACCTTCAATTGCTCGTCCGAAGCCGCCGCTGCCGGGCGCGGGTTCGTCGTAGCGGGGGAGTCGGTCGTCGAGTTCTGGCGTGGTGCGCGCGTGCAAGCTCGGCGTGAGCTGTGCGGGTCTGTTGCGGGAGCGCGGTTGGGTGTCGAGCGGTGTGGGTTGAGGTTGTCGTCGCCGGAAGCATCAGGGGTCCGTTGTCGAGGTCGTAGCGCCAACCGCCAGTCTCTCGTCGTCGCCGGAGTTGTGGTGAGGTCCATCTTGTCTTCTCACTTTTACTTTTGTTCCTTGAGTTAAGTTGCAAATGGTGGTTTAAGGAAGGAGAAGATGGGTGTTTGGTAAATGGGCTTGTTATTTAAATTGGGTTTAAGGCTATTCTAGTAAGGAATAGGGGGTGTTTGGTTCTGGATCAAGCTTATTTTAATGAGGGATTGGGCTAGTTTGGTTATATGATTAAAGCTATTCAAGTGGAATTTAAGAGTTGTTTGTTTCTAGGTTCAAACTCACTAAAGTGATGGTTTAGGCTTATTTGATTAATGAGTTGGATTTATTTAATTGATGAATAAGGGCTGTTTGGCTGCTGGTTCTTGGATATTCAAGTTGAGATTAATTTATGTTTGGTTATGAGTTTAGGGGTGTTTGGGGTTAAAGGTTGTTTGGATTTGGGGGTTTAATAGTATGTGTGTTGAGTTAAATGACAAGTGATGATCGTTTGACTTTTTGTTGACCAGGTTTGCCTCGAGCTAATTCTTGTTCTCCGAGCCAAGTTTGAGGGTCGCGTGGGACCATCAGGACACATTTTTCGAGGTTCTCCACTTCTTCGCTAAATTTGACTTGGCTTTGATCTGTTTTAATGGTCTAAGGTGCTAGTTTTGACCGGTTTGTTTGCTTTAGGGCTCGGAAGTGGTGTTTGGCTTTTGAGAGCTTCCCGCTCACGCTAGAGTGTTGATTGGGAGTTCCACCGAGGTAAGGGACCCTTTATCCCTTTCTCGAGGACCATGGTTAATACATGTGCCGTTTACTCGCATTAGTTGATTTGTCTGATTGTAGCATAACCATGTGCATTGTATGTTGCATTTGATTGTATCGAGAGCATATACACTTCATGTTTGTCTTTTGTATAACTAGTGATGCATGGATCATGTACGTATGCTTGATATGGTCGAGTTGCACGTGGTTGCATGATTGTCGTGATATGGATTTGCATGATGTTTGATGCACGACTTTATGCCTCGTTTGGACCCAAACGAGTCATGAAGATCGGATAGAGGAGACTAGTAGGTGGGTGTGGACGAAGAGATTCGGGCGCACACCCTAGCGTGAGGTGATATTCTCTCGCTCCGCAGGACTTCCGTGGATGGTCGGCCGGCCAGGCTCACGGCCCTGGATGGTTCCTACTAGTAGCCTAGGCTCTCTCCAGGTAGGTGGTATGGGCTTGATATAGTTCCTTGGTGATTGGTGTGGCACCACCTCTCACCGTGAGTACGAGGCCTAGGGCCAATAGGTTGCTCGACTCACCAGTTCCTCCTCCGAGTAGGATGCCAAATTGCTCTCGAGTCGAGGACTCTTGTGAGCTTTTGGGTCTAGGGTCTACGATTCTTAGACCGCTCTACGTGGTGCTCGTCAAGGACGAGGTTTCTTGACCTAACACCCAGGAGCTTGGGTTTTGTACACCCTTTGGTGATGTTGCTGATCATACTTGTTTGCTGATGTTAGTATTCTTGTGCATGTCTGTTCCCGTGCTGGGAAAGCCTTACTGAG
Source organism: Sicyos edulis (assembly GCA_036507275.1). Taxonomy (NCBI): domain Eukaryota; kingdom Viridiplantae; phylum Streptophyta; class Magnoliopsida; order Cucurbitales; family Cucurbitaceae; genus Sicyos; species Sicyos edulis. The sequence goes on along the minus strand of JAYKKH010000053.1, from coordinate 96,820 downwards.
TTTGCAAAAACTCACCCTTTTCACTGTGGAATCCCCACAGGTACTACTAGACTGTACCGAGATGGATGATCGACGAAGCTGGAGATGACCATGGGACCCGCTGCATCACTCTGTGTAGAGTCTTTTAATTTGTTCTTTCTGCATGAACTATTTAGGGGCATGATAAGTGGAATCTGCTTTCTCGAGCTTTTATGTTTTGATTTTGGGTACCCTATAAATCATTTAATGGATTGATGGTTTTACGAACTTGTTCTTCTAAGTTGTTTAAAAGGAGTTTGGTTTTAAACGTACATGTCCGAGATGTCGAGTACTATTTTCATGCATTTATAGCTAAGGACTTAGGTTTAGACCCTTGTTGGGTCGGGTCCTTACAATTGGTATCAAAGCCCAGAGTCATAGATTTTGTAGACTAGCTTACATCGTAAGCTGTTGTTTTGGTCCCCATGGTCTCAGCTGCCGATCGACATCAGGTATTCTAGTAGGGAGGTTAAGATTTTGTAGCATGTTTAGTATGATTAGCCTCGTTGTATTGCATTGCATTATTTTCTTGTACTACCTGTCTAATATCCTCAACAGGCCAGCGGGGACTGAGTTGTTCTAGGATTCCCTTGCAGACTCTTCCTATGTCTGAGAGAGTCACCAGAAGCACAGCCAAGGGCAGAGGTCGTGGTAGGGGCCGACCTGCAGCAGGTCGAGTGCCAGTCCCAGAGGCGAGCCCTCGGGTGGTGAGACGAGCTAGACGTACTCCTGAGGTGAGAGTGGATGATTCAGCTAGTGGTGTGCCGCCGGTGGTAACGTTTAGCCCAGAGATGCTAGTGGCTATGGAGAGCATGATGCGGGGTGTTGCCCGAGAGGTCCTTCGTGATTCTAGTCATGTTCCGGATCAGGCACCGGTAGTTCCACCAGCAGTTGCACCGGTAGTCCCACCTAGGGAGGGTCTGGCTGTAGCCGGGAGTAGTCAGGGTGTCTCTGAGAACACCACGATTGTCAGGGACTTCAAGAAGTGGGGGCCAGATCTCTTTGATGGAAAGTCAGTTTGCCCGATTGATGCTCAGATGTGGTTATCTTCCATCGAGACTACCTTCCACCACATGGAGTGCCCCGAGCATCAGAAAGTTAGATGTGCTGTTTTTGCCCTGAGAGATGAGGCCCAGGTTTGGTGGAAGTCAGAGGTTGAGCTTCGTTTAGCTGATGAACCACCAGTCTCATGGAACGAGTTCAAGTTGCTGTTTCTCGAGATGTACTTTTCTACGGCGGCAAAGCGGGCTCACATCACAGAGTTCACTACCATCAAGCAGGGGGAGGATGACGTAACAAAGTATGAGAGGAGGTTCAGCAAGCTTGCCTTGTATGCAAAGACCTTGATTACTTCAGAGGCGGTGAAGATTGACTATTTCATTGCTGGACTTAACCCGGAGATCCGAGGTGATGTGGATGCCCATAACCCAACCAGTTTTAGAGCTTGTGTGCAGTTGGCCAAGAAGATTGATGACAAGTTTAGGGATGGAGCTTCGTCTCTCAAGGTTGCAGGTGCCAAAGAAAATGGCAAGAGGAAGTTCGAAGCTCTCAGATCGTCTGGATCTGGAAGCCACCAGCAGAGGTCGGGGTTTAATAAGTTCAAGGGCCGGAGGTCAGAGCAGAAGTTCCAGAGGGCTGAGGCCCGCACTCCTAGAGATTGTAAGAGTTGTGGAAAGAGTCACTTCGGTATGTGTGAATCCGGAAAGAAGATATGTTATAAGTGTGGCAAGGAGGGCCACTTTGCTAGAGCTTGTACGCAAGGGGGTCCCACGGCTGGGTCAGGGCAGGCTGGGGTTAAACCTCAGCAGCAAGGCAGGGTGTATGCCACTACTCGTCAGGAGGCAGATGCTTCGGCCGATGCAGTCGCAGGTACCTTGCCTATCCTTGGACACCTTGCATTCGTTTTGTTTGATTCTGGCTCCACGCATTCATTCATTTCTGCATCTTTTGTGAGCACTGCTGGTTTAGATTTGGAACCCCTGGGGTTCGAGTTGAGTGTCGCCACTCCGGCTGGGGTGAGCATGACAGCTTGCGATAAGGTTAAGGCCTGCAAGCTGGCCGTGTCTGGGGAATCGTTGGAGGTCACACTCATAGTTTTGCCTATGAGTGAGTTCGATGTGATTCTCGGGATGGAGTGGTTATCAGAGAACCACGCCATGATCGATTGTAGGCGCAAGGAAGTAATTTTCAGTCGTCCCGGAGGGCCCAGCTTCAAGTTTAGAGGCAGAGAAGCAGGGGAGAGCCTTCCGTTGGTTTCAGCCTTAAAGGTAAGGAAGTTGTTATCTAAAGGAGCTTGGGCTTTTCTGGCCTCAGTCTCGGTGGCAGCGAGTGCTGAGTTGGCAGTTGGTTCGGTCCCCATAGTTCGTGAGTTTATCGATGTGTTTCCAAAAGATCTACCAGGATTGCCGCCACCCCGAGCAGTAGACTTTGCAATCGAGCTTGAACCCGGGACCATCCCTATCTCTAAGGCACCGTATAGGATGGCCCCAGCCGAGTTAAAAGAGCTTAAGGCTCAGCTGCAAGAGTTGATTGATAGTGGGTTCATTCGCCCTAGTGTGTCCCCGTGGGGGGCTCCGGTGTTGTTCGTTAAGAAGAAAGATGGATCCATGAGGTTGTGCATTGACTATCGCGAGCTCAATAAGGTGACAATTAAGAACAAATACCCATTGCCTAGGATCGATGACTTGTTTGATCACCTCAAGGTGCAAATGTGTTTTCAAGATTGACTTGCGCTCCGGTTACCACCAATTGAGGATCAGGGAAGAAGATATTCCTAAGACAGCTTTCAGATCTCGTTATGGGCACTATGAGTTCGTGGTGATGTCGTTTGGTTTGACGAATGCCCCCGCAGCATTCATGGACTTGATGAATAGGGTGTTCAGAGACTTTCTGGACAAGTTTGTGATTGTGTTTGTAGATGATATCTTGATCTACTCTAGGTCCGAGTCTGACCATGAGGAGCACCTAAGGAGAGTTTTGCTAGCACTTCGAGAGAATAAGTTGTATGCTAAATTTTCTAAGTGTGAGTTTTGGCTCGATTCTGTGGCCTTTTTGGGTCATGTGGTTTCCCGGCAAGGAATTTTAGTAGATCCTGCTAAGATAGACGCAGTGAGCAGATGGGTCAGGCCGACGTCCGTTGCCGAGGTGAGGAGCTTCTTGGGTTTGGCTGGCTACTACAGACGATTTGTCGAGGGTTTCTCGGCCGGGCCGGGCCGTTGACTCGATTGACTAAGAAAGGGCAAGCTTTCGATGGTCGAGGATTGCGGCTTGGCGCCTTTGTTGAGTTGAAGAGACGTTTGACTTCAAAGACTACCTTTCTGCGCTGCAGGGGTCCGACGGGTTCGTAGTTTACAGCGACGCCTCCATGAGGGGCTTGGGTTGTGTTTTGATGCAGAAAGGGAAGGTGATAGCATATGCATCCCGTCAGCTTAAGCCGTATGAGAAAAACTACCCAACTCACGACCTCGAGTTGGCAGCGGTGGTTTTTGCGTTAAAAATTTGGAGACACTACTTGTATGGAGTAAAGATTCAGATTTTCACGGACCATAAGAGTTTGAAGTACTTCTTCACCCAGAAAGAGCTAAATATGAGGCAGCGTAGGTGGTTGGAGCTGGTAAAAGATTATGATTGCGAGATTCTTTACCACCCGGGTAAAGCGAATGTGGTCGCTGATGCCTTGAGTAGAAAAATCTCTCATTTAGCAGCACTGGTCGTGTCCCGAGTTCCATTGCAGTATCAATTTTCTCGAGCAGAGATAGCATGGGTCCAGGGCATCACCGCGAGGTTAGCGCAGTTAACCGTATATCCGACTCTGAGGCAGAGGATTGTAGAGGGTCAACAGAGTGACCCTGGGCTGTTAGTCCTATTTGCCAGGGCACATGCCGAGGAAGGCAGTGACTGGTCGGTTTCCTCTGATGGGGGGCTGCAGTTTAGACAGAGGTTGGTTGTGCCTTCTGATGCCGAGATCCGTTCAGGGTTGTTGTCTGAGGCTCATAGTTCGCCGCTTGCTTGGCACCCCGGGGGTACCAAGATGTACCAAGACCTAAAAAAGTCGTTTTGGTGGAACAATATGAAAAGGGATATCACTGAGTTTGTCAGGAAATGCTTAACTCAGCAAAGTAAAGGCACCGAGGCAGAAGCCTGCAGGTTTGTTACAACCCTTAAGCATTCCAGAGTGGAAATGGGACGACGTTTCTATGGATTATATCACCGGACTACCTAGGACGCCGAGAGGTTTCACCGTGATATTGGTGGTTGTGGATAGGTTGACTAAGAGTGCTCATTTCATCCCCGGGATGTTTGATTATTCTGTTGAAAAATGGGCGCGTTTGTACTTGGAGCAAATTGTGAGGTATCATGGGGTCCCTGTGAGTATAGTTTCGCATGAGATGCTCGTTTCACTTCACGCTCGAAGAGCCTTCGAAGGTCTTGGAACCACTTGTAAGTTTAGTACGACTTTCCACCCACGATGCATGGATGCATCGAGAGGGTCAATCAGATCTTGGAAGACATGTTGAGAGCTTGTGTGCTAGACTTTCAAGGCAGTTGGGATAAGTGGTTATATTTGATGGAATTTGCATACAACAACAGTTACCAGTCCACTATCCAAATGGCTCCTTTCGAGGCACTATATGGGAGGAAATGTAGATCACCTGTCCATTGGGACGAGGTTGGGGAAAGAAAGTTGTTGGGTCCTGAGTTGTTGCAATTGACTAATGAAGCAGTTCAGAAGATTCGGGCTAAGATGCTTACTGCTCGTAGTCGCCGAGAAAAGTTATGCCGATACTCGTCGCAGAAATCTTGAATTCGAGGTTGGGAATCATGTCTTTCTAAAAGTGGCACCGATGCGGGGAATCCTGAGATTTGGGAGAAAAGGGAAGTTGAGTCCGAGATTCGTTGGGCCATTTGAGATCCTTGAGAGGATTGGTGCAGTAGCTTATCGTCTAGCGTTGCCTCCTTCGTTATCGGCAGTTCATGATGTGTTCCATGTTTCTATGCTTCGTCAGTATGTGCATGACCCATCACATGTTGTGGACCACGAGCCTTTGGGGTTAAATGCAGACTTGTCTTATGAAGAGAAGCCGGTGCAGGTCTTGGATCGAGACCGTAAGGTTCTGAGGAACCGCGAGATCGCTCTTGTGAAAGTGTTGTGGAGAAATCAGAAGGTTGAGGAAGCCACCTGGGAACGAGAGGATGACATGCGTACTCGTTTTCCGGGGTTGTTTGTGCCTTAGCCAACCTTCGAGGACGAAGGTTCCCTAAGGGGGGAATGTTGTAAGAGCCCCATTTTTTTCTTTATTAGTATTCTTTTATCAGTTTAAATAAGTGGCTAATTGAAAAGAAGGGCATTTTTGTGAATGTCTTGAGAATAAAGGGCAGTTTGGTATTCTTCCATGGCTATTTAGTTGCTCTTTCGCGGATCCCTAGAGCAAAGACTGCTCACTCTCGAACCAGCGCCGCCCCTTCCTCGCTTTTCCGACCACCCCACCGCCCACGCGGAGGCATTGCGGTCGGGATCGTTCGCGCTGCGTGTGTGTGGCGCGTCATCTCCGCCGGCGGTCGCGGGTTCGAGCCGTGGCGGCCGCTGCGCAGCACCTTCAATTCGTCGTCCCGAGTCGCTGTCCGGGGCGCGGGTTCGTCGAAGTGGGGAGTCGGTCGTCGAAGTTCGGCGTGGTGCGCGCGCGTGCAAGCTCGGCGTGAGCTCGTGCGCGTCCGCGCGGGAGCGCGGTTGGGTGTCGAGCGGTGTGGGTTGAGGTTGTCGCCGCCGGAAGCATCGTGGGTCCGTTGTCGAGGTCGTGGCGCGCCAACCGCCGCCTCTCGTCGTCGCCGAGTTGTGGTGAGGTCCATCTTGTCTTCTCACTTTTACTTTTGTTCCTTGAGTTAAGTTGCAAATGGTGGTTTAAGGAAGGAGAAGATGGGTGTTTGGTAAATGGGCTTGTTATTTAAATTGGGTTTAAGGCTATTCTAGTAAGGAATAGGGGGTGTTTGGTTCTGGATCAAGCTTATTTTAATGAGGGATTGGGCTAGTTTGGTTATATGATTAAAGCTATTCAAGTGGAATTTAAGAGTTGTTTGTTTCTAGGTTCAAACTCACTAAAGTGATGGTTTAGGCTTATTTGATTAATGAGTTGGATTTATTTAATTGATGAATAAGGGCTGTTTTGCTGTCAGCTGGTTCTTGGATATTCAAGTTGAGATTAATTTATGTTTGGTTATGAGTTTAGGGTGTTTGGGGTTAAAGGTTGTTTGGATTTGGGGTTTAATAGTATGTGTGTTGAGTTAAATGACAAGTGATGATCGTTTGACTTTTTGTTGACCAGTTTGCCTCGAGCTAATTCTTGTTCTCCGAGCCAAGTTTGAGGGTCGCGTGGGACCATCGTGACACATTTTTCGAGGTTCTCCACTTCTTCGCTAAATTTGACTTGGCTGGATCTGCTTTTAATGGTCTAAGGTGCTAGTTTTGACCGGTTTGTTTGCTTTAGGGCTCGGAAGTGGTGTTTGGCTTTTGAGAGCTTCCCGTTCACGCTAGAGTGTTGATTGGGAGTTCCACTGAGGTAAGGGACCCTTTATCCCTTTCTCGAGGACCTGTGGTTAATACATGTGCCGGTTTACTCGCATTAGTTGATTTGTCTGATTGTAGCATAACCATGTGCATTGTATGTTGCATTTGATTGTATCGAGAGCATATACACTTCATGTTTGTCTTTTGTATAACTAGTGATGCATGGATCATGTACGTATGCTTGATATGGTCGAGTTGCACGTGGTTGCATGATTGTCGTGATATGGATTTGCATGATGTTTGATGCACGACTTTATGCCTCGCTTTGGACCCAAACGAGTCATGAAGAAGATCGGATAGAGGAGACTAGTAGGTGGGTGTGGACGAAGAGATTCGGGCGCACACCCTAGCGTGAGGTGATATTCTCTCGCTCCGCAGGACTTCCGTGGATGGTCGGCCGGCCAGGCTCACGGCCCTGGATGGTTCCTACTAGTAGCCTAGGCTCTCTCCAGGTAGGTGGTATGGGCTTGATATAGTTCCTTGGTGATTGGTGTGGCACCACCTCTCACCGTGAGTACGAGGCCTAGGGCCAATAGGTTGCTCGACTCACCAGTTCCCTCTGGAGTAGGATGCCAAATTGCTCTCGAGTCAGAGGACTCTTGTGAGCTTTTGGGTCTAGGGTCTACGATTCTTAGACCGCTCTACGTGGTGCTCGTCAAGGACGAGGTTTCTTGACCTAACACCCGTGAGCTTGGGTTTGTACACACCCTTTGGTGATGTTGCTTATCATACTTGTTTGCTGATGTTAGTATTCTTGTGCATGTCTGTTCCCGTGCTGGGAAAGCCTTACTGAGTTTGCAAAAACTCACCCTTTTCACTGTGGAATCCCCACAGGTACTACTAGACTGCATCTGAGATGGATGATCGACGGCCGGAGATGACCATGGGACCCGCTGCATCACTCTGTGTAGAGTCTTTTAATTTGTTCTTTCTGCATGAACTATTTAGGGGCATGATAAGTGGAATCTGTTTTACTGAGCTTTTATGTTTTGATTTTGGGTACCCTATAACTGTTTAATGGATTGATGGTTTTACGAACTTGTTCTTCTAAGTTGTTTAAAAGGAGTTTGGTTTTAAACGTACATGTCCGAGATGTCGAGTACTATTTTCATGCATTTATAGCTAAGGACTTAGGTTTAGACCCTTGTTGGGTCGGGTCCTTACACAGCGAGCAGTGTTCCCTTCGGATTGGATCCGTTGGTGTTTTCCTCAGATGTGTGGGAGAGTTGAGCACTCTTCCTTTGGTGAGCTCCTGGAGTGGAGCTAGCTGCTGCATGTTGATAGAGCCGGCCAGAGTTTTGTTGAGCATCATGTGAAGATGCTAGTGTAGGCCGTGAGCCTTCGGTTTGATGAGATGCCATAGGCATGGTTTTTGAGTTGGAGCCCTTGTATTCCTAGCCAGAGTTCGTGTCACTTGAGGTTGTGACCTTGTTGGCCCCATTGGTAGTAAGATGTGGTTTTGGTAGTAGTGGCACTTGAGGTGCATTGGTTGGTGTGCCGCTTTGGCACTAAGTCTGGTTGAGGCTTGAGTTTGGCTTGGGCATAGCAGATGGTTCTATGCCGTTCGGAGTTTAGTGCACTCCTTTAGCCTTGGATCCGTTTATGGCGTGGGGCACTGCTTAGGTCGTGCGGAGGGCTAGTTCAGTGGTAGTCGATGGACTACAAGCGAAATGATGCTCGAGAGGAGCCGAGCCTCTTCCCGTGTTTCCGGAGGTTGAGTAAGTCAGCAGGTTGGCAGTTGGTAAGTGTTGGTGCGCGTGAGTCTCGCGCTAGTGTTAAGGCCAAGAGATTTCTTTGTGGTTGGTAGTGCGGTCAACTACCTTCGAGGGCCTTATCTGAGGAGAGTTGAGCATTGTAGATGCGAGTTTGGTCCAGTAGAGGGACCCTGAGTTGGATGCTCATGAGATGAGCTGGATGCCTATGAGGCGAGATGAGCTGATGCCTTGCGAGAGGTTTTGGGTGCCTTAGGGGTAAGCACCCTTGGTAGAGGCTTGGTATAAAGTAAGTTCGGTTTGGCATTGTTATGCTTTGGTAGAGCAAGCTTGCCTCAGCTTCGTGTATCGTGTGGAGATGGAACTTTTGGTGTTCCTTGGATTGTTTGTATCTCTGCCAGGAGTTAGCGTTGCTTTTGGAAAAACGCTTGTTAGTCTTGGATCTCTAAAGGAAGGTTGAGAGTTGTGCACACAAGTGTGTTTTGTGTGGTTCGTTCCGTGGCGAGAGTTTCATATCCATGTAGGGTTTGCTTTGGAGATCTATTGCTCAGTTTCTAGAGAAGTTGGACTCCAGGTGGATGTTGTAAGGCTTCAGCGAAGTGGTAAGGATATCGTGCTCGTGATATCAGGTTGTTGCTTAGGCAAGATTTGTTAAGTTGGACCTAAGCTTGGTTGGCGGATCATCTCGTTGATCGTTGGTTGGAGTTCAGTTGGAAACTGAACAAGAGCGGTGGTAGCTAAGCCGCGTGGTTTCTGAGCGTCATGGCTAAGAGAGTTGTTTGGATCCTTCCTTGGGTAGAAGTTATGTTGTGGCCGATGCTTTGAGTAGGAGGATGACGCATTCTGTAGCATTTCGGGTCCTCTAGGTTCCCAAGGAGTTGGAGTTGGCCAGCATGGTTGGGATGCTGGAAATTGGAGTTGTTCGTTCAGGCAGTTGTCTGTTAGATCGGTTGCTGGCAGTGTGTGTCGAGGGTTGTCGGAGAACCCTAGGTTGTGGAGAGCCTCTCTAGAGCTCAGTCAGGCCCAGGTAGTGAGTTTAGTTGGCCAGCTGGAGGCGTGTGGGTTGTAGCCTTGGTTGAGTTGCTAGCAGTCTTGGTAGACTAGCAAGCTAGTGGTTGTTTGGAGTAAAGTCTGGATTGGTTCCGGTGTGGTGGCAGGTTGATGCTTAGTGTTGGCCACGGTATGGATTGGAGTTGCTAGAAATTAGTTTTGCTCGTGGGGCGAGTGGTTTGTGCCCTGTTGGTTGTTTTCCTGTTGCAGGATGTTGAGTTGCCCCGTTTGGCTTTTGGAGGTTCAGACTGAGATGGGCCCCTGTTGTTGCCCCGTGAGATTTAGATGTTGTTGCTCTAGTGGAGCAAGACAGTGAGCGTATGAGGAGCTCTCTGTCCTTCGGTTGTCTGCTTGTAAGAGTCGTTTCCTTCGGGGAGTTGTCAGGTTACTCCCTTGGTCTTGGAATTGATGGTTGTGGTGCTAGCTTGAAGGAAAAGTTTGTTGGCTGCTTGGAAGTAGTCGTTTGTCCAGTTAAGCGGATTCTTGGATGGTGTTCTAGAGGATGCAGTAAAGGTTGTTCTGCCTCTTGTGAGTGTTTGGCCAAGATGTGGTTCTCTTGTTGCTTCAAGAGCTAGTTCGGTTCTAGCTGGAGGGCGTTGCCCTGAGGTCTTGTTCTTGGTCAGAAAGTTTTGGGAGTTGACCCCTCCCTCGGCAGTTGAGCAAGTGCTGTTAGTTCCGGATTGGTGATCCGATTGGTTGAGATTTCTGTTAGGTGTTGCTTCCAAGAGAGTTGGTTGTTGTTGCTTTGGGTTTGAGTTAGTCAGCGAGCGTGTGTGAGTTCGCTGCCCTTCTGGAGTTTGCTTGCTGGGGAAGTCGTTTCCCGTTTGGCAGGAGTCAGCTTAGCTCCTAAGTTGTGTAGCCGGGTCGAGTAAGCGCAATGGCCACCCAAATGAGAGGGTCCCTGCTTTGTGTTGTCAGCAAGCAAAGTTGTTTGTCCCCTCAAGGGCGGTGGCCAGCCAGTTTAAGAGTTGAGTTTTTGCTGGTAAGTTGTTGGTTCTTTGGGGTTTGAGGAACCCCTAGTTTCTATGGTGGTTGAGTTTCACCATGGATGCCAGCCTCGAGTGTTATCCTTGGAGATAGCCTCGACGGTCCGTTTTCCTTGCGATTTTCCGTGTGTGGAGTTTCTAGTCGCAAGATGAGTTAGGCCTTGGCTAAAAGGAGGAAGTCCTTTGAGTAGCCAGTTGGACTTAAGAGTTGAGTGGTAGCTTGGAGGCGAGCTTTGCTCGCGATGAGCTTGAGTTGAGTTCTGCTGAGCAATTCCTTCTCGGGCTTTGCTTCTTGTTGTTGTGCTTTCGCAGTTGGCATTAGCTGAGCCTCAGTTGAGAGAGTTGGCACAGAGGTGCCGTGGCATTGGTTGGTTAGCCTTTGGGCTGTTCTCCTCAAGGTGTTGTGTCGTAGATAGCTGCGTGATGGTTTGGTCCTTGCTGCCGAGATTTCCATGAGAGGAGCGTTGGTTGTTTCCTTGCCTGGCAGTGTTCTCCTTGGCCAGTTGCTGGTAGGTTTTCTATGGAAGTTTGCATTCGGCCGATGAGGAGTTCTAGTTTGTTGGCTTGGCCGAGTGGAGTCTGTGCTTGGCCCTTGTCTTTTTAAGGTGGTCGTAGCTGAAGTTTCAGCTGGTGTGAGTGTTGTTAGCCGTCTGGTGTACCAGGATGGTGCCTCTTGCCTTTGGTTCGGCGTTTTCTCCTTAGATGGTTGCTTAAGCGTTGTGGTCGTGTTCTAGTTGGAGAAGTTTGCCTTTTTGGATCTATCGCCAGTTAGTGATTCGCTTGGATTTCGTTAAGGCTGTAGGCAAGTTTTGGAGGTTCGCTGGTCTCTTGTGAAGTAAGAGTAGGCCGTTTGGTTTTCTGGAACCTAGGAGGTTCAGTTGTTGGCCAGCTTGTTGTAGGGTTGAGGTTGTTTTGTTGTCACCGTGAGCTTCCAGAGGAGTTTAGCCAAGGCGTGATGTAGAATTTCGAGCTTGTGGCCACCCTCGAGTTTGCCGTGAGTAGCACCGCTTGAGAGTTGGTGCGAGTTGAGGCGTGGTTTGCCGTCGAGGATTTTTCGCATTTGTTTTCCTTCTGAGTTCGGTGTTTGGCGATCCGATGGCATTGTGGCCTTGAGCCTTTGAGAACCCAAGAGGGTTTGGTTTTCGAAGAAGGTTGGTGTTGTTTTAGCCGAGAAGTTCGGTTGGTTTGGATTCAGATCAGCTTTTCTGAGTCTGTTTCCTCTTAGGCCTTTCGAGGATGAAAGTCTTAAAAGGAGGGAGTATTGTAATGACCTCGCTTTTCTATCCCGCTTTTCGAGGTGCCTTGGGTCAAGTTTGGTTGTTGGTTGGGTCGTTAGAGCGGTTTTGACCCTTGGGGGTATTTTGGTCCTTTGGCTCTTCGGGCGGGATTTGTGGATTTTCGTGGCTTCGAGGTGGCTCCCGCTTTGCCGTGGCTTGTTTAGGTTGGACTGCGAGTCCCGAGATGTTTGGGCTAGTTGTTTGGAAGTTCGGTTGTGATTTGGGATTTTTGCAAAGTGATGGTTGGTTGTGTGCTTCCTTTGGGATTCGAGCCCGGGCCCTTGGTGTTGATTTGGGAGTTGGTTTAGTGAGATTTATTGATTGGAAAGGATTGCTTCGGTCGGGTCTCGAAGGAGGAAGCCGGGAAATGGGATTTTGAGGTTTTAAGTGGATAAGGATGGAAAATGGAATTAAAATCCCATTTTTCCCTTTTATTTTTCCCATTTTCCTTTTTATTTTCTTTTTCTTTTATTTTTCCCCAAATCCACAACTTTCTCTCTCCTTCTCTCTCTCTCTCTCTCTCTCCCCCGAGCCCCCAGCCCGAGCAGCCTGCTCGCCCAGCGCCCGAGCCCCTGCCTCGCACCGCCGCCCAGCTCGCCCCCGCCCACAAGTCGCCATCCCGTCGCCCTCGCCTGTCGCGCCATCGCCCAGCTCATGTCGCCAGCCCCAGCCTCGAGCCGCGTCGTCCTGTGCCGAGCCCAGCCAGATCGCGCTTTCCCGCGCCCTCGTCGCGTGTCCTCGCGCCAGATCGTCGAGCCCAGGTCCGGCCGAGGAGTAGCTCGCTCGCCCGTCGCGCGTCCCAGATCTCGACGCACGCCTTGCCGCCGTCGCCGTACCGGCGATCCTCGTCGCTCGCCGGATCGGCAGAGCGTGACGCCCACCTTCGCTACGCGCAGCCGCCGCTGCGCCGTGCCGCCGCCGTGTCCGCGCCACACGCTCAGCGCGCCCGTGCGCTTGTTCTCAGCCCTCAGCGCCGCGCCCAAATACGCCAGCTTTTGCGCCAGTGCTTTGCCTAGCCCGAGCAGCCGGCCCGTTCGCGTGTCAGCCGTGCCTCGTGAGTGCTCCCGAGCTGAGCCCTGTTTGTTTTATTATTTTTGGGCCTTTTGATTGTAATTATTGTTGTTTTTGTTAGGTTCTCGCTAGCTAGCTCTCCGGGTTCGATCGCAGCTTAGGTTTCTTGTGTTTAGAGGTCTCCGGCCGTAAGGATTTCTTACGAGTTGTGTGGACCTCGCGATATATTATGCGATTGCCGATTGTATGCTTGTTTGTGTTTATTGACATGTTTGGTGATAAGTGCTCTAATCTGGAATTCCCGATTAGCATGACTTTCTGGTTAATTCTCATGTTAATCCATGCTAGGTTGTTCCTTTCTCGCATGCTCAGTATCTGCTCCTTTGCTTCGTAGTATCATGCTAGGCTCGTTGTATTCTTTTTAGCACGTATTGGATTTTATGGAATTGTTTGTTGCTTGCTAGGCGAGTTAGAATTGCGGTGTAGATAGCATCATCCGAGCCTAATGCATAAAGAACCTTGCATCCATGGCGGGGGACGCCGAGCAAGTCATTCCGCCTTGGACCCCGTGAGGATTAGCTAACCCAAGCGGTAGGCCCCGCAATCTTGGGTGAGGGAGGCAGTTGTTAATGCCCCAACGGTCGGATGATGACTTGGCATTGCCTCGCGTCCTGGCAACGCACCCGCATGTCCTCGGCATGTTTGGCGGTAGCCCTCGATTGCCACTGTTAAGGCAAGGACGGCTTCTGGTGTAAGCCTACCACGACCGTTTCTTGGCCCTGTGCAAGCGGGTTCAGCCGACATAGTTTACGTGTCCAGGTCTCACACCCCTATGTCAGTGACACCGATCCACAAAGATTTAGTTAGGCGTGGTGACTGGATATGGGCAGCTTGCCTTCAGACCCTAGCAACCCCCCATAGTCTGCAGTAGCACGCGGTGCATGCTTACGCTCATTACAACACGACCGAGAGCTCCTCGAGATTGTGAGCTAGTGTACCTTTCGTCGACAGTAGACAGGCTGAGGCCGGGACTTGTTTCTCGTATAGGGCGACTTGTGTGATGTGTTGTGTGGTGAGTTATTTTCCAGACTAAGACCCTGAGTTGGCATCCAAGGCCCAAGTGTGGGCTAAACTATGTGCTCTATCTGTGTTTATATTCATAGCTTGCATATCTCTCTGCTAGATGACCATGTATATCGTATTGTACCCCGGTTGGGGGATTCTTACCTTGAGTAATTCGTTACTCACCCTTACTTATCTTTCAGAAACCATGGCGCGAGGCGGGATGGTCGGAGGAGGAGCCGTGATCATGGAAACCCGTTGTTCAACTCTGAGATTTATGTTTATGATTTAAATGTCCTCTGAATGCATGTAGTTGGGCACGGAGCCCTAGGGTGTTTTCTGAATGTATTTCCGGATTCTAGCATTGTTGTAAAGTTTGTATGTTTTAAATAAATCTCTGATCAGAGTATGTTTGGAAATGTATTTGTCTTGGAACAGTGCTTGGAAACAGGACGGTGTTTCAGAATTTATGTTGATTTTTAAATGGATGTTTTCATGTTTTAGTTTTTACTTAGAATCCAAACACCATCTTGCAAATTTTCTGTAGATTTGAATGCATGCATTGAGGTGACGGCCTATTTAGAACCCCATTCGGGTCGGGTCGTTACATAAGGGCACTCTCAAACTCTGGGAACAGGAGAGACATCCTACAGGCAAACCACTTACCCACGAACAAGGCTAACTCCTTGGCAACTAGAAAACCACACCTTGGCCAACATCAAGCACCAACTTGCCACTACACCGGAACCAAATCCGGACTCTTCTCCAAACAAACTCTGGCTTGCTAGCCTACCAAAACTGCCAGCAACTCACCCGAGGCTACAAACTACTCGACTCTGGCTTGCCAACTAAACTCACTACCTGGGTCTGACTGAGCTCTGGTGAGGCTCTCCACAACTAGGGTTCTTCGACAACCCTCGACACACACTGTCGTCTAACGGTCTAACAACCAACTGCCTGAACAAACAACTCCTTTTCCCCAAGATCACAACCACGCCGGCTCGCTTCCAAACCTCGAAACCAAAAAGACCAGAAACGCTTCAGAATGTGTCATCCTCCTACTCAAAGCATCAGCCACCATGTAGCTTCCACCCAGGGTAAGGATTCCGAGCAACACTCTTAGCAACTGCGATCAGGAACTACGCGGCTTCACTACAACCACCATTTGTTCAGTACCATCTGAACTCCAACCAAGAGCCACAAGAGGTTCCACCAACCAAGCTTAGGTTCAACTTAACAAACTTGCCTAAGCAACAACCCAACTACGAGCACGGTATCCTTACAACCTCAACTAAAGCCTTACAACATCCACCTGGAGTCCAACTTCTCCAAGAACTGAGCACCGCTTCTCCAATGCAAACCCTACATGGTTCTCGGAACTCTTGCCGCGAACAAACTACACTAAACACACTTGTGTGCACAACTCTCAACCTTCCTTCAGAGATCCAAGACTAACAGTGTGCTTTCCAAAAGGCAACACTTTAACTTTAACGGCGAGAGATACAATCAACCAAAGGAACACCAAAAGTTCCATCTCCACACGATACTGGAAGCATGCAACAACCTTGCTCTACTAAAGCATAACAATGCCAAACCGAACTTACTTTACACCAAGCCCCTACCAAGTGTTCTTACACATAAGGCGTCCAACGCCTCTCATAAGGCATCCTACTCATCTTATAGGCATCCAACTCATCTCATAAGCACCAAACTCATCTCATAAGCATCCAACTCACGGCCCCTCTGCTGGGATGAACTCGCATCTACAATGCTCACTCAACTCAAAGTTTAGGCACCGAAGGTAATTGACCGCACTACCAACCACAAAGATCTCTTGGCCTTAGCACTAGCGTGAGACTCACACGCACTAACACTTACCAACCGCCAACTCACTGACTTACTCAACCCCCAGTAACACTGGGAAGAGGCTCCAGCTCCTCTCGAACATCCTTTCACTTGTAGTCCTCCGACTACCACTGAACTAGCCCTCTTGCACGACCTAAACAAGTGCATTTCCCATAAATGGAATCCAATGGCTAAAGAAGTGTGTCTTTGAACTCCTGACGGTCATAGAACCATCTGCTATACCCATGCCAAACTCAAGCTGTGCGGACTTAGTGCCAAGGCGGCACACCAACCAATGCACCTCAAGTGCCGCTATTACCAAATCCACAACTTACTACAAATGGGGCCCGTAAGGTCACAACCTCAAGTGACAAAAACTATGGCTAGGCATACAAGGGCTCAAAACTCAAACAACCAGACTATGGCATCTCATCAAACTGGGGGATCACAGCCTACTCTTGCATCTCCACATGATGCTCAACAAAACTCGCCGGCTCTCTCAACATGTAGCAACTAGCCCTACTCTAGGGCTCACCAAAAGAAAGAGTGCTCAACTCTACAAAATAATCGAGGAAACCGCCAACGGATCAAGTCCAATGGGAACACTTGCCACGCACCCTTAACTACAGTGGTTCCGCCATCGGGCCTGCAAACAACAACACTTATAAGAGAACAAAGATGTCTCAGCAACCTCCTCGAAGGCTACCAACTATGCAGCTACTCAATGGGCAAACAGACAATCTGCTAAGGTTCAAGATCCACACCTGAACTACCTAGGCTAGCCCACTTGGGACCTGCTCCACAAGCATCAACATGAGCAAAAGCCAAAGCTAACTCCTCTCCTGGAGTGGTACTCCAGGGCAAAACACCTTCACCCTCTCACTAAGGGAATTAACAGCTGGGCCACACGTGGCCTACGAGAGTCTAACCTCTGCCTCCATCTGGAACGATGTCCCAGCGGTATCCGAATCTATCTGGATATCTCAACAAACCACAACATACAAACTCACACATGCGGGAAGTTGGCATGATGGCGCTCTAAACCCAAACCAACGACGAGTCGTAACTCCGCTCGCCTCCGCTCCACAACACAAAACAAGGCATACACTAGATGAAAGGTATTGTAAATTCTTAACCCTTTTCTAAAACAGAAAACTTAGGCGTACACTGATGATCACTGCCAGTCTTTGGTGATCATGGGAAAGACGACCTACAACAAAAGGTCGGGTCTACAAAGTCTATGACTCGAGCTCGATACCAATCAGAAAGACCCGACCCAAAAAGGGTTCTAAATAGGCCTTTACCCCAATGCATGCATTCAAAGTAAAGGACAATATGCAAATAAATTTTCTGATTCCCAATTAAAACAAAACAATCAAGGTTTAATCGTAAATCAATATAGTTTGTTGAAACTCGTCCCTGTCTCCAAGCACTGCTTTCAAGGCAAATACATTTCCAAAACGTACACTCTGGATAAGAGATTTATTAAAACATTTGAAACATCCTCAAATTCAATAAAGCGGGAATCCACAAAAACATTCAGAAAACATCCTAGGGCTCCGTGCCCGACTACATGCATTCAGGGGAAAATAGAAGACAAGAGTCATAGAAATAAAAAGTCAGAGATGACAGCAGGTTCCCATGATCACAGCTCCTCCTTCACCATCCTGTCTCGCCCCTTGGTTACCCGTGGGAAAACCACAAAATAAGGGTGAGTAACGAATTACTCAAGAAGAATCCCCAACCGGGGTACAATACGATGCACATGGTCATCTAGATGAGTGTATGCAAGCTATGAATATAAACACAGAATAGAGCACATAGCTTAAGTCCACACTTGGACCTCGGATGCCAACTCAGGGTCTTAGTCCGGAGATAAATCACCACACAATATGCCCTATACGAGAAACGAGTCCTGGCCTCACTTGTCTACTGTCGAATGAAAGGTGCACTAGCTCAAGATCCCGAGGAGCTCTCCTGGCCGATGTCAGTAATGAGCGTAAGCATGCACCGCGTGCTTCTACTGCACTATGGGGGGGTGCCGGTCTAGTGGCAAGCCGCCCATATCCGGATACCACGCCTAACTAAATCTCCGGATCGGTGTCACCGACATAGGGGTGTGAGACTGGACACGTGAACTATGTCACCGTACCACCGCACTGAGGCTAAGGAACAGTCGTGGTAGGCTTACACCAGAAGCCGCCCTTACCTTAACAGTGGCAATCAAGGGCTCTTGCCGAACACGCCGAGGACGTGCCGCACCGCCGGACTAGGCAATGCCAAGTCATCATCCCGACCGCTGGGGCATCGCTTAGACTACCACACTCACCCAAGATTGCGGGGCCCTACCGGTTGGGATAGCTAATCCCTCACGGGGTCAAGGATCGAGAAAGCTGTCTCGGACGTTCTTGCCATGGATGCAAGATACTTTATGCATCAGGCCCGGATGATGCTATCTACCTGAACTCTAACCTGCCTTAACAATCAGCAAACAAGCGATATAATCCAACACGTGCTCAAAGAGTACAGCGAACCTAGCATGGTACTACGGAGCAAGAATAAACACGAGCATGCCAGAACGGAACAACCTAGCATGGACTAACATGAAAGAACAATATGCGAAGTCATGCCATCGAATAATACATAACGAGCACCTAAACTATAAATGTCGATAATCACAAACAAACATACAACATCAATCACAAAGAACATCGCAGGTCCACACAACTCCGTAAGAAATCCTTACACGGCCGGAGGCAACTACACGCAAAATCCTAAGTCGCGATCGATCCCGAGCTAGCTAACGAGAACCTAACAAACACAATAGAAATCACAATCATAGCCCTAAAAATATAATAAAACAAGCGGTGCTCGGCTCGGGGCACTCACACGGCACGCACGGCGACACGGCCGAGTGTTGTTGGCAGCAGTCGATGCGCTGGCCGGGCGCTGGCAGCGCTGGGCGCGGCCACTGCGCGTCTTGGACACTCGGCCGGGTACGGACGGGTGAAGGCGCGCAGCGCTGGCGAAGCGGCCGGGCACGAAAGTTGGGCGGGCGTGCGGGCTAGCGGCTCGGAGCGAAGGCGCGCGGGCGCTGGGCGATCTGCTGCTGCGCGCGAACTTGTGCGACGGCGGGCCTCGCGCGCCCGGGCGTCGCGATTGACGGATCTGGCGGCCGCTGGTGTGCGACGCAGCGATGATGGCCGACCGGCGCGCGTTCGGGCGTGCTTTGCCGGGCGGATCTCGACGGCTGGCGCGGCGCGCGCGCAGGCTCACTCGTGCGATTTGGGCGTGGCCGCCAGCGGATTCGACGATTTGGCGGGCTGGCTGGCGCGCGACAGCTCACCGGTGCGACTGGCGAAGCCGCCGGGCGATCCGGCTGGTGGTGGGGGCGATCCGCTGGGCGGGCGTGCAACAACACACACACACAAGGGCACCTTCTCTTACCTTCGGCCAGCAAAACAACCTATCGAGAAGATGAAGAAGATGAATACCTACCCGGAATGATGATCGAACTACGGAGCAACAAGGGGATGAAATTCGGCTAGAGAAAGTTGGGGAAACAATCTTGGACGGCTAGGAGGATGTGTTGGAGAAGAAGAACAAAACCTAGCTTTTCTTTTCCATTTAACCAAATGCACCAAAACCCCAAAATCCAAGGCTAACCATAAAATGACACGGAAAGAGCAACAAGAGCTCTCAATAGCTCAACCGCACGCATCCCTACAAGCTTTCTCGAGACTGGTTCAAAACCCAGTTGCAACATAAATTCCTTTATTTTTACTTTTGCATCAAACCTTGCTCAACCCTTCCACAAAGCCTCACAAACCTACATAAATTCATCCAATATTTTTAGCAACTAGAAAAGACATAAACGGCCCTGACGGCCCGACCAAATTACCAAAATACCCCTTGGGCATACCTGGAAGACCGGGATGAAAACCTGGGCCGTTACACGATTTTGCAATGCTTTCGACGAAACAAAATCTAGAAGAACGAGTTGAACGTGTAGTTGATAAGTTCAACACGTTGGTTGATATGAATCAGCGAATATTTTTTCCCTTCAATACTGGGTATGTGTTCTACATTTTGGATTTTTAATACTTATGATTATGTTTATATCAAACTCAATTATGGTTAATTAATTTCTATAGACACCATTGGATTTGGTCATCATCATTCTTGCGGAAAATACAGCGTACATTTTCAACTCGTTGGGCGAAAATCCGGTCCATGAGAGTTTATACCAAATCATAACTTCGTAAGTTTCTAAATAGAAAACTTTTGGACTTTGAATTTATATTTTATCATCCTAATGTTTAGAATTATTAATATAGTGCTTACCGAGTTTGGCATTTAAGACACAATTCGAGGCCGAAACAATTATATTGGAAATGGGTGAAGGTAAAGTTAAATCAAATTCGTTTGTTTATAGTCTTTTTTTTTTATGCTGATCAATTATCGTTTACTAAGTATATGTAACTATTTTTTCCCCTAGTGCCCTCAACAAATTGGATCAATAGTATGTGGATTTTACGTCCAAATATTCATACGAAAGATGATATACAACACATCCACGCACGTATTGAGACTTGTAAGTTTTATTTACATGTTAAATAGCATCATATAGAACATATACTAATTTGGTGTTTTTATTTATGTCTTCATACTTTGTAGTTCAAGACTGGCCCAAATACATTCACTCAAGTAGATATTGATGAGGTACGAGTTGAATGGGCAGAGTACATAGGTAGACATATGATAGAAAATTAGTGTTTATGTATGGAGAAATGAATAATTAGTTGTAGTTTAAATGTTAATTGAATAGCTAGATGCATGTAATTCGATTCTGGAAGGACAAAAGTCTCATTTGGTGTGTACTGGATTTTTCATTATGTTCATATACAAGTGGAGAGTTTTGTTATATAACAGGTGAAATTTTTTGGGATCGCATTATTGCCCCGTCATGCTGTCGAAATTTCGTGTGCATATCTATTATTGTGTTAAGAACACATGCATATATGTTTATAAGTTAGAATTCCATATAAGTTAGTGTGTGGGTGATTGATTTCGTTAAAAACTAGAGTTTAATAGGGGATTGGATAGTTATTAGAAAGTTTAGAATTGACTGTCTCTATATTCCCTTTTTTTTATAAAGTATAATAACTTTTAATGGCGGGCACTACATTTTTCTAATCTTTTTGTTTTTTTTAAAATATAATGTCTTTTAATGGCGGGCACCCGATGATTGACCATCAAATTCTCGATAATTGACCATTTTTTTAAAAACAGCCCGAACCCCTTTTGTTAGAGGTTTTTTTAAAAAAAAAAAAAATTAAAGGTGGCGGGCATAAAAGCCCGCCACAAACAAGTATTAATGGCGGGCAAGAATGCCCGCCTTTGAACAGTTTTAATGGTGCCCGCCTTTGAACAGTTTTAATGGCGGGCAAGGCCCGCCTTTGTATTGCACAATATTGGTGGCGGGCGTGCCCGCCACCGAAACGTTACGATGATAGGGGGATTGATGGCGGGTTGTTGCCCGCCATTGTTGTTTAATAATGGCGGGCAATGCCATTATTAAGTATTTACTTAATAATGTAGAAAAAGTCGATGGTTGAGCATAGGTCAACTTCTACATGTTAGAGAGAAATATACACTTTCTTAAGTATTTACTTACTCTTTTTGCTCCCAAATTCCCAGTTTACATGATAAAGCATAAAACAAATAAATTAGTCTATCAATTTACATGAAAGGGCAAAACAAGTGTGAAAACTGTAAATGAATGGTTGGACAAACAAAGTACTGCAAGGGTGGTTGAAATAAATAAAGCCTTTGGTAACTATTTGGTTTTTGAAAATTAAACTTACACCTACTATTTTAACCTATAATTTTACTTATTTGGGTATCTACATTTTACTTGTACTTTTAAAAACTAAACTAAAGTTGAAAGTTGAAAAAAAAAATGTAGCTTGCATACACTTGTTTGGTTTTTGGAGTTTAGAGGATTCAAATACTTTCTTGAAGAAATACTAGTGTAACATATTCTCAAATACTTTCTTGAAGAAAAATTAAATTTTCTATCGGGAATTTGAGTATAAATAACTTGAATTTTAAAACCAAAGACTAAAAAATCAAATGGTTAATAAACTAGGCCTAAACTATTGGAGATTTTTTCTTATTAATCATCATTATGCTAATACTAACTTCATGAATCGTTTATTTTAAGTAGGTGAAGATTAATTCACAATTATAGCTTTAGTCTTAGTATATGAACTATACTTACAGTAACGATTCAAATAGAAGTTCATTAAAATATATATATATATATATATATATATATATATATATATAATATTTGCCTATAGTTTCCATTAATTGCCAATTTTTATGCACCAATAAAAACTCACAAAAATTTCATTAGAACTTAATGTTTGAGAGATTGAAACTTTACCCTCAATAGTAGCTCTTGACAAACCAACAACTATCTTAGGCCCCGTTTGATAATCATTTGGTTTTTTATTGTTTGTTTATGAAATTTAAGCTTATTTCTACTCAAATTTTCTACCATGTGCTCCGTCTTTCCTCCAATGTATCCATATTTCCTTAAGAAAGTAGGTGAATACTAACCAAAATTCAAAAACAAAAACAAGCTTTTGGAAGCTTTTTTTATTTTTTATTTTTCCAAATTTTGGTTTTGTTTATTAAAATATAGGTAAGATGTAGAAATCCAAATAAGGAAAAAGATATAGTAAAGTAGTTGTTGTAGGCTTAAATTTCATAAACAAAAGCGAAAAACAAAATGGTTATCAAACTGAGCCTTAATTGCCAACTTTGATTGAGAGAACTTAATTTCTCCAACAAAATTAAATTCAAACTAGGACTTTCAAGATATAAAAATCTAATGACTCAATTATTTACCTATTTATCAGAAACACCACTATACCTAATTTTTTCTTCTAAAATAGAAAATCAAACACTGAAAGGGGAATTGAGTGGGACGGTGCAACTTGAAATCGGAGAATAAAAGAAGAACACAAAATTTTAATTTTAACTAAAATAAAAAACTACAATGGCATCAATCCACAAGCATAATAGAAAGAACAATTAAGCATCCACACACATATACCGAAATGAAAAGTAAATCAAAGAGTTTTTGTAAAAATCGTTAAAAAAAACACCAAAAAATCGTCAAATAGATAAATGAAAAGGCAAGAATGAATATACTAATTAGAAGATGGAGAAAGTCTGACCTTCTTTTGGAGTTTTGCGGCGAGTTGTGCCGAGAGATTGGAGAAGGAAGTCAATAGGGTTTGAAGAGAGAAAATCTAAAATTGTGAAAGTCTACCACATGATTAAAATAAATGAAGAAATATTATTGGGATCTTTTAGGTATATTTAGTAAATGTGTGCGAACCAATTTTCTATTCCCACTTTTTTTGTCCTTTTTAATAGCTTTTTGTAAGAAAAACTATCCTATACACAGCTATGAAAAAAAAGATATTTGTTGTAGTGAGGATGGAATTCTGCAATTGAACACACGAAAGATTAAATAGATAATTCAAAGATTCTTGGAATCATTATGGAAAAGCTGATTCATGAGATAGTAAACCAGTTGCTCCATTTTCAATGAGAAAGGTTTTGAATATGCTTCTTGTCCACATGTGGTGCGCCTTATTTATTGGGGATTCCATTCATTATGAAAATCTTAAAAGTGGATTGTTTGAGAGCTGGGTAACTCTTGGACAATTAGAAATAATTTGGAAGTATCTTTACTTTCAAAGCCTATTTTAATATTTTTCTTTAATTGTATTGCAAAAGTCTTAGTTTTTTGTGTCTTTCAATTATTATGGTTAGAGGAAAAGCTAATTAACAAATGAATTTCTAAAATAGTGATAGTTGAGCGCTTCCTTCTAAAAAGTTTTCGTTTCTCTACGGTTTTGTTAGCTCTTCACTCATTTTTTGGTCGGTTCTTGCTCCTCAGTAGTAAACATGTCGATAGGTATAACACCCATATCTCTTTTAACGTCAACCAATGTAGCGTTGACTATTTCTTGTTGACCTTTTACGTTGGGATCAACCATTCCTTTATGTATAAAGGTCGGTTCGAAAGGCAGTAAGAAAAAAATTGGTCTACATCAAGTGTACCATATAAGAGTGATAGTAATAATTTCATAAAAGTTGTTAAGTGCCCTAGAAATTTAAGGAGTTATTTCAAGAAATTAGTCTCATAATATATCAAAACTACAATTCAAAACAAAAAACTACATTCTAGTTTAATTTCATTTAAAAGAGAATGATCCACTAACAACTGAGATTAAAAGTGCAACAAAATTCAACCCACCCATGTTACATTCATTCGTTATGGATCTTTGGTTGTGCTATTGCAGCCAAGTTCAATAAAGAAAGAACCATAGAAAACCCCCTACCCCCAATAAAAATAAACAACAATCAACTTTACCAAGTCCAGCAAACATTTCGTGTAGGCATGTGCAAAAACAAATGGATCAAATTCACTTTTATACCTGCCAATAGACAAAACAAATCAAGAATTTTTATTCATTCTGATCTCTCGATTTCCAAAGTTCATTTCAACCACCAAGTCAAACCAAAGCGACACATATACTAACACTTTCTCATCCTATAACAATCAAACAATTGAGGAATATAACAAAATCATTAGTCTAATAAAACACAATGAAAAATTCAAGGAAAGCAAGTAATATGAATTGTTTTATTTAGTTATAATTCCTTGGTTTTTTAAATTGCTATTTTTTTTGGAAAAAGTCTTGCTATCTTTTCTCATTTTTTAAATTTGGCAAAAGAAAAAAAATATGGAATAAAAGTGTGT
Source organism: Sicyos edulis (assembly GCA_036507275.1). NCBI lineage: Eukaryota > Viridiplantae > Streptophyta > Magnoliopsida > Cucurbitales > Cucurbitaceae > Sicyos > Sicyos edulis. The sequence goes on along the minus strand of JAYKKH010000053.1, from coordinate 72,449 downwards.
TAAAATAGAAAATACACTCGAAACATGATTGGCGAGACCAACTTATAGCCCATACGGAGGAAGCTCATGATAGTAAGATTCAAATCCGAATCTTTCAAATGATACAATTATGCTTATTCTACGTAGATGAATAAGTAAAATATCCTACTTTTTAAAATATTCTACGTCTCGAAACGATAAAACCCGAGAGCACCTGAACACAAAACAACACCGAGCGTTCGTTAGGAAAAAGCTAAACATGCCACAAAGAGGGTTAACATCACGGGAACGAGGGGAAGCTACTGCCCGAAAATGCCTCGTCGGAGCTCGGCTGCGCCAGAGACGGCGCGTTGTCTCAGAACGGAGTGGGTCATACCTCGTTGGAAAGGTCTGGAGTTCAGGATCACGGAACAGGTCTCGGATTTGCAAATGGACTCTTCTAGCTCCTGGAAACTACAAAGAAAGAAAGTAGATCTAAGGTGGTTTTGAGTCAACTCGCCGGATAACTCCATTAAAGGCTGAGGCGAAGCTCGAAAACAACTCTAAAGAACTTACCAATGATGAGTAACTCGAAAAAAGCTTAAGAACACGAGGTAGAAGTGGAGGCTAGGGTTTGGGTGAGAAGGGGGAGGAAGAAAAAGAAAGGAGAAAAGAAAAAGAGAAAGTAATAATAAAAGAAAAAACCTTCCCCTTTTAACTTTCCCATTTTTTTTCCTTTTATTTTTAAATAAAACAAAATCCCCATTTTCTCTTTTTTTTCAATAATAGAAAAAACAATTTCTATTTATTTACTTATCATTATTGTTATTATTATTATTTTTTTAACTTAAAAACTCATTTTTCTTTTCTTTTATTTTCTTTTTTTTAGATTTTAGATTTTATTTTAATAAAAAACTCAATAACCTAGATACAAAAATAAAATAAAATAAAAATTTAAAACTTACAAATATTTATTTTTTATGACAATTTTTAAAATGTAATAATCTTATGAAAAAATGAGATATTCTTGTCTAAAAGTAAAAATTTCTATGACAATTATTAAAATGTAATTACAATTTTTTTTATGACAATTATCTCAATATCAATAACTTTCACAAAACTTTAATAACTTAAAATTCATTTATTTTCTACAAATACGCGTGTTTTTAGATATTTTATGACAGTTTCTAGATTTTTTAAAATTTCTGGATTGAAATAACTATCATGGAAGGCTAAAATTGTAGTAATGGAGCCTGATTGGATTTAAGTAGTATTATTATATACTTGTGTTAATTTGTATATTTCAAGTTATGTATGACTGATGCGTGAATACTGTAACGACCCGACCCGAATGGGGTTCTAAATAGGCCATTACCTCAATGCATGCATACAAATCTACAGAAAATTTGCAAGATGGTGTTTGGATTCTAAGTAAAAACTAAAACATGAAAACATCCATTTAAAAATCAACATAAATTCCTGAAACCTGTCCCTGTTTCCAAGCACTTGTTCCAAGACAAATACATTTCCAAAACATACTCTGATCAGAGATTTATTTAAAACATACAAGCTTTGCAATAGTTACAACAATGCTAGAATCCGGAAATACATTCAGAAAACACCCTAGGGCTCCGTGCCCAACTACATGCATTCAGAGGACATTTAAATCATAAACATAAACATAAGACTCAGAGTTGAACAACGGGTTTCCATGATCACAGCTCCTCCTCCAGCCATCCTGTCTCGCACCATGGCTACTTGTGGAAAACCACATAATAAGGGTGAGTAACGAATTAATCAATAAGAATCCCCAACCGGGGTACAATACGATATACATGGTCATCTCGATGAGCGTATGAAAGCTATGAATATAAACACAGAATAGAGCACATAGCTTAGCCCACACTTGGGCCTCGGATGCCAACTCAAGGACTTAGTCCAGAAATCAATCACCACATCCACACACTACACAAGTCGCCCTATACGAGAAACAAGTCCCGGCCTCAACCTGTCTACTGTCGACAAAAGGTACACTAGCTCAAGATCCCGAGGAGCTCTCCGGTCGGCGCTGTAATGAGCGTAAACATGCACCGCGTGCTCTGCAGAACTATGGGGGTGTCGGGTCTAGAGAGGCAAGTCGCCCATGTCCATCCACCACGCCTAACTAATTCTTTGGATCGGTGTCACCGACATAGGGGTGTGAGACTCGACACGTGAACTATGTCACCTGAACCACCGCACCGAGGCTAAGGAACGGGTCGTGGTAGGCTTACACCGTGAAGCCGCCCTTGCCTTAATAGGTGGCAATCGGGGCTACGGCCGAACACGCCGAGGACGTGCCGATCGCCGGGGCGAGGCAATGCCAAGTCATCATCCCGACCGCTGGGGCATTTAACGATCGCCACCCTCACCCAAGATTGCGTGGCCTACCGGTCGGGTTAGCTAAACCCTAACGGGGTCCAGGGACGGAGAATCGTCTCGGCGTCCTCGCCATGGATGCAAGGTACTTTATGCATCGGGCCGGATGATGCTATCTACCGCAACTCTAACTCGCCTTAACAATCAAGAAACAATTTCATAAAATCCAATACGTGCTCAATAAGAATACAACGAGCCTAGCATGATACTACGAAGCAAGGAATGAGACGAGCATGCCGAAAATGAACAACCTAGCATGGACTAACATGAAAAACAACATAGGAAATCATGCCACGGAATTCGAGAATAGAGCACTTATCGGGACACATGTCAATAAACACAAACAAGCATACAATCAAGAATCACATATAATATCGCAGGGTCCACACAACTCCTGGTAAGAAATCCTTACCCGCCTAAGATCTCTAAACACAAAAACCTAAGCTGCGATCGAACTCGAGCTAGCTAGCGAGAACCTAACAAAAACAACAATAATTACAATCAAAAGGCCCAAATATAATAAAACAAATGGTGGCTCACTCGAGAGCAACTCACGAGGCGCGACGGACACACGAACGAGCCGCAGACGGCGAGATAAATACTAAGGCCGGGTTGGCGCGCTGGCGCTGCTCGCCATTGGTGCGATCATGGCTAGTAGACACGCTACTGGGCACGGTTGAGCGCACGGGCGCTGAAGCGGCAGCGCAGACACGGCGAGCTTCGGCAGATCGGGCTATGCGGGCGCGGCCGGCAGGGCGGTGGCAAGCGCGCAGAGACCGACCAGCGAGGGCGAGGCGTGCGATCTGGCGACACGACGCGACGGCGGGCGGCGGGCAGATCTGGCGCTGCTCGCGGGCAGATCTCGTGCGACGGGCTCATTTCTGAGTGAATCGCGGCCAGTGCAACAAAGAGGGTGGCGAGCCAGTGTGCGACGGCGAGCTCCTCGGGCTGCTGGCGCGTCACGACAGCGACACGCTGGCGAGCTCGGCGGCGACGCGCGATGGGGGCGGCTGGTGGGGGTGAGGCTAGGTCGGGAGAGAGAGAGAGAGAGAGAAAAAGGGAAAAAAAAAAAAAAAGAAAAAATGAATTTGGAAAAGAAAAGGAAAATGGGAAATAAAAGGAAATAGGATTTTATCCCAAAAATCCATCCTTATCCATTTAAAACCACAAAAATCCCATTTCCCGCTTCCTCCTTCGAGACCCTACCAAGCAACCTCTCCCAATAAATAAAACTCACTAAAATCCAACTCCCAAATCAACACCAAGGGCCCGGCTCGAATCCCAAAGGAAGCACACAACCAACCAACACTTTGCCCAAAACCCAAATCACAACCGAACTCCCAAACGACTAGCCCAAACATCTCGGGACTCATAAGCAATAACAAACCAGCCTCGACAAAGGCAGGAGCTACCTCGAAGCCTCGAAAAACCACAAATCCACGCACGGAGAGCCAAAGACCAAAATACCCCTAAGGGTCAAAATAGCTCTAACGGCCAACCAACCATCGAATCAACCGAAAGCACCTCGAGAACCGGAATAGAAAATCGGGTCATTATAATACTCCTCTCCTTAAGACTTTCGTCCTCGAAAGTCCTAAGACGAAATAAAATTTCTAGGAAAACTCCACGAAACCAAACCAATGAACTTCTCGGATAAAACAGCACCAACCTTCTTCGAAAACCAAACCCTCTTGGGTTCTCAAAAACTCAAAGGCAGAATGCCATCCAGACTGCCAAACACTGAACTCCGAAGGAAAACAAATGCGAAAAAGCTAGACGGCAAACCACGTCCTCAACTTGCACCAACTCTAAAACGGTGCTACTCACAAAGAAACTCGAGGATCATGCGACAAGCTCAAACTCTACACCACGCACCGGCAAAACTCCTTTGGAAGCTCACAAATGACAACAAATAAACTCAACCTTACAACAAATCAAGAAACAATCAACCTTCCAGTTCCAAACCAAACGGCCTACTCTTACTTCACAAGAGACCAAATAACCTCAAAACTTGCCTCTGCAAATTTTTAACGACTATAACCCAACCACCAACTCAAGGATCGATCCAAAAAGCAAACTTCTCCAACTAGAACGCGACCACAACACTTAAGCAACCATCTTAAGGAGAAATCGCCGAACCAAAGGCAAGGGGGCACCATCCTGGTACACCCGACGGCTAACAACACTCACACCACACCAAACTTCACCACGACCACCTCTAAAAGACAAGGGCCAAGCACAGACTCCACTCGGCCAAACCAACAAGCTAGAACTCCTCATCGGCCGAACGCAACATTTCGGAGCAAGGAACAACCAACATTCCTCTCAAAATCTCAGGAAGCAAGGACTAAACCATCACGCAGCTATCTGCGACACAACACCCTGAGGAAAACAGCTCAACAGCTTACCAACCAACGCCACGGCACCTCTGTGCCAACTAACTCAAATGCGGCTCTGCTAACGCCAACTGCGAACGCACAACAACTAGGAACAAAGCCCGAGAAGGGTTTGCTCAGCAGAACTCAACCCAAACTTATAACGAGCAACGCTCGCATCCAAGCTACCACTCAACTCTTAAAATCCAACTGGCTACTCAAAAGACTTCTCCTTTTCGCTTAGGCCAAACTCATCTTCCAACCAGAAGCTCCACTCCCGAAACCTAACAAGGAAAACGGATAACGACAACCTCAAAGCTTACGGATCCTGAGCCACACGAATCCGCAAGACTACCTCGCAAGCTAACACTCGAGGCTGGCATCCAGGGAGCAACTCAACCATCACAGAGGCTAGGGGGAAAGGAAATCATCAATCCCCAAAGAACCAACAACTTGCCCGAACAACTCAACTCTTATTGGCTGGCCGCCGCCCTTGCGGGAACAAACAACTTAGCTTGCTAACAACACAAAGCAGGGACCCTCACGCTGGGCTGGCCGCTGCGCTACTCTGATCAACTTCACAACTCAGGAGCTAAGCTGACTTCTGCCAAACGGGAAACGACTTCCAAGCAAGCAAACTCCAGAAGGGCAGCGAATTTCACACAAGCTCGCTGACTTGCTCAAACCCAAGGCAACTGCAACCAACTCTCTTGGAAGCAACACCCAAGGGAAACTCAACCAATCGGATCACCAACCCAAAATTAACAGCACTTGCTCAACTTCCGAGGGAGGGGTCAACTCCCAAAACTTACTGACTAGGAACAAGACCTTAGGGCAACGCCCTCCAGCTAGAACCGAACTAGCTCTCGAAACAACAAGAGGACCAAAACTTGGCCAAACACTCACAAGAGGCAGAACAACCCTTACTGCAACCTCTAGAACACCATCCAAGAATCATGAATCGAATAAAAGCATCGCTTTCCAAGCAGCCAACAAACTATTCCCTCTTGCTAGCACCACAACCATCAATTCCAAGACCAAGGGAGTAACCTGACAACTCCCCGAAGGAAACGGCTCTTACAAGCAGACAACCGAAGGACAGAGAGCTCCACATACGCTCACTGTCTTGCTCTGCTAAAGCAACCACATCTAAAACTCACGGGGCAACAACAGGGGTCCATCTCAGACTGAACCTCCAAAAGCCAAACGGGGTAACTCAACATCCTGGAAACAGGAAAACAACCAACAGGGCACAAACCACTCGCCCCACGAGCAAAACTAATCTCTAGCAACTCCAATCCACACCTTGGTCAACACCAAGCATCAACTTGCCACCACACCGGAACCAATCCGGACTTTACTCCAAACAAACACTAGCTTGCTAGTCTACCAAGACTGCTAGCAACTCCACCGAGGCTACAAACTACACGCCTCCGACACCCAGCCAATCAAACTCTCTACTGGGCCTGGTGAGCTCTAAGGAGGCTCTCCACAACCTAGGGTTCTCCGACAACCCTCGACACACACACCGCTGCAAGAAACGATCTAATGATAACCGCTGAACAAACAACTCCATTTTCCAGCGTCACAACCATGCTGGCCAACTCCAACTCCTTGGGAACCAAGAGGACCCGAAACGCTACAGAATGCGTCACCCTCCTACTCAAAGCATCGGCCACAACATAACTTCTACCCAAGGAAGGATTCGACAACTCTCTTAGCCATGACGATCAGAAACCACGCGACTTAGCTACCACCGCTCTTGTTCAGTTTCCAACTGAACTCCAACCAACGATCAACAAAAAAAATCCGCCAACCAAGCTTTGGTCCAACTTAACAAATCTTGCCTAAGCAACAACCTGATATCACGAGCACGGTATCCTTACCACCTCGCTAAAGCCTCACAACATCCACCTGGAGTCCAACTTCTCCAGGAACTGGGCACTAGATCTCCAAAACAAACCCTACATGGATCTGAAACTCTCGCCACGGAACGAACCACACAAAACACACTTGTGTGCACAACTCTCAACCTTCCTTCAGAGATCCAAGACTAACAAGCGCTTTTCCAAAAAGCAACGCTAACTCCTGGCAGAGATACAATCAATCCAAAGAACACCAAAAGTTCCATCTCCACACGATACTCGAAGCTGAGTCAACCTTGCTCTACCAAAGCAAAACAATGCCAAACCGAACTTACTTTATACCAAGCCTCTACCAAGGGTGCTTACCCCTAAGGCATCAGCTCATCTCGCCTGAAAAGCATCCAACTCACCTCATAGGCATCCAACTCATGGTCCCTCAACTGGACCAAACTCGCATCTACAATGCTCAACTCTCCTCAGATTTAGGCACTCGAAGGTAGTTGACCGCACTACCAACCACAAAGAAAATCTCTTGGCCTTAACACTAGCGCGAGAATCACGCCCACAAACAATTACCAACCGCCAACCTGCTGACTTACTCAACCTCCAAGAACATCGAAAAGGCTCCGGCTCCGACTCCTCTCGAGCATCCTCTCGCTTGTAGTCCATCGACTACCACCGAACTAGCCTCTGCACGACCTATCACAAAGCACGCCATAAACGGATCCAAGGCTAAAGGAGTGCACTAAACTCCGAACAAAGATAGAACCATCTGCTATGCCCAAGCCAAACTCAAGCCTCAACTGACTTAGTGCCAAAGCGGCACACCAACCAATGCACCTCAAGTGCCACTACTACCAAAACCACATCTTACTACCAATGGGGCCAACAAGGTCACAACCTCAAGTGACAAGAACTCTGGCTAGGCATACAAGGGCTCCAACTCAAAAACCATGCCTACGGCATCTCATCAAACCGAAGGCTCACGGCCTACCCTTGCATCTCCACATGATGCTCAACAAAACTCTGGCCGGCTCTCTCAACATGCAGCAGCTAGCTACACTCCAGGAGCTCACCAAAAGAAGAGTGCTCAACTCTACCAAACATCCGAGGAAAACACCAACGGATCCAAATCCAAGGGAACACTACTCATCGCACCCCTTAACCATAGGGTTCCGGCTTACTGGCTGCAAAACAACAACAACAACACTTTACAATAGCACCAAGATGCCTCAACAATCTCCTCGAAGGCTGCCAACTCTGCAGCTACTCACTAGACAATCAAACAATCTGCTAAGGCTCAAGATCAACACTTGAGCTACCCAGGCTAGTCCACACGGGGACCTGCTCCACAAACATCCACATAAGCACAACCATAGCTAACTCCTCTCTTGGAGTGGTACTCCAAGGCAAAGCACCTCCACCCTCTCACTAGGGGAAAACCAACAACTGGACCACAATTGGCCTACGGGAGTCTAAGCTCTGCCTCCCACGGGAACGATGTCCCAGGGGCATCCGAATCTATCTGGATACCTCAACAAGCTGCTACAAACATCACACACTGCGAGAAGTTGGCATGATGGCGCTCTAAACCCAAACCAACAACGAGTCAGAACCTGCTCGTCTCCGCTCCACAATACTACACAAGGCATACCTAGATGAAAAGTATTGTAAATATTTAACCCTTTTTCAACAACAAATAGTAAACTTAGGCGTACCTGATGACTATCGGAGTGCTGATGATCATGGAAAAACGACCTACAACAAAAGGTCAGTCTACAGAATGTATGACTCGAGCTCGATACCAATCAGAACGACCCGACCCGAATGGGGTTCTAAATAGGCCATTACCTCAATGCATGCATACAACTCTACAGAAAATTTGCAAGATGGTGTTTGGATTCTAAGTAAAAACTAAAACATGAAAACATCCATTTAAAAATCAACATAAATTCTCAAACTCATCCCTGTTTCCCCAAGCACTGCTTCCAAGACAAATACATTTCCAAAACATACTCTAATCAGAGATTTATTTAAAACATACAAGCTTTGCAATAGTTACAACAATGCTAGAATCCAAAATACATTCAGAAAACACCCTAGGCTCCGTGCCCAACTACATGCATTCTGAGGACATTTAAATCATAAACATAAACATAAGACTCAGAGTTGAACAACGGGTTTCCATGATCACAGCTCCTCCTCCACCATCCCGTCTCGCACCATGGCTACACCGTGGAAAACCACATAATAAGGGTGAGTAACAATTACTCAAGTAAGAATCCCCAACCGGGTACACTACGATATACATGGTCATCTCGATGAGCGTATGCAAGCTATGAATATAAACACGAATAGAGCACATAGCTTAGCCCACACTTGGGCCTCGGATGCCAACTCGTGGTCTTAGTCCGTAAATCAATCACCACATCCACACACTACACAAGTCGCCCTATACGAGAAACAAGTCCCGGCCTCAACCTCGTCTCATCGTCGACAGAAAGGTACACTAGCTCAAGATCCCGAGGAGCTCTCGGTCGTATTGTAATGAGCGTAAACATGCACCGCGTGCTACTGCAGACTATGGGGTGCCGGGTCCAGAGGCAAGCCGCCCATGTCCAATCCACCACGCCTAACTAATTCTTTGGATCGGTGTCACCGACATAGAGGTGTGAGACTGACACGCGTGAACTATGTCACTGAACCACCGCACTTGAGGCTAAGGAACGGGTCGTGGTAGGCTTACACCGAGAAGCCGTCCTTGCCTTAACAGTGGCAATCGGGAGCTACGGCCGAACACGCCGAGGACGCGTGCCGATCGCCGGGGCGAGGCAATGCCAAGTCATCATCCCGACCGTTGGGGCATTTAATATCGCCACCCTCACCCAAGATTGCGCAGGGCCTACCGGTCGGGTTAGCTAAACCCTAACGGGGGTCGAGGGGACGGAGAACTGTCTCGACATCCCTGCCATGGATGCAAGGTACTTTATGCATCAGGCCCGGATGATGCTATCCACCTGCAACTCTAACCTGCCTTAACAATCAGCAAACAATTTCATAAAATCCAATACGTGCTCAATAAGAATACAACGAGCCTAGCATGATACTACGAAGCAAGGAACATATACGAGCATGCGAGAAAGGAACAACCTAGCATGGACTAACATGAGAAACAACATAGGAAATCATGCCAGTCGGGAATTCGAATAGAGCACTTATCAGGACACATGTCAATAAACACAAACAAGCATACAATCAGCAATCACATATAATATCGCAGGGTCTACACAACTCCGGTAAGAAATCCTTACCTGACCGGAAGACCTCTAAACACAAGAAACCTAAGCTGCGATCGAACTCGAGCTAGCTAGCGAGAACCTAACAAAAACAACGATAATTACAATCAAAAGGCCCAAATATAATAAAACAAACATGGCTCACCGAGCAACTCACGAGGCGCGACGGCCCCACACGAGCACGAGCCATTGCGAGAGCAATGTTGGGGCCGGTGAGGCACGCTGGGCGCAGGGACGGCTTTGCCGTTGCTCGTATTGGGCGCTGGCGCGATGGCGCTTGCATTGTGCGGGACACGCCACTGGGGCACGGCTGGGGCCCACGGGCACTGAACGTGCGGCGCGGACACGGCGAGCTTCGGCAGATGAAGCGACGCGGCGCGCTCGGCGGCATAATACGGCACGGCGCGCGACGAGATCGCCCAGCGAGGGCGAGGCGCGCGATCTGGCGACACGACGCGACGGCGGCTGCGGGCAGATCTGGGCGTCTGCTCGGGCGGATCTGGTGCGACGGGCTCGGCTGCTGGCGAGCTGGCGGGCTGCAACGGCGAGGGCTGGGCGAGCCCTGGTGCGACGGGCGAGCTCGGCCGTTTCTTTGGGCGTCGACGGCGACCGGCCGTAGAGCTCGGCGACGAGCGATGGGAGCAAATGGGCCGGGGTGAGGCTAGGTCGGGGGAGAGAGAGAGAGAGAGAGAGAAAAGGAAAAAAATAAAAGAAAAGAAAAATGAATTTGGAAAAGAAAAGGAAAATGGGAAATAAAAAGGAAATAGGGATTTTATCCCAAAAATCCATCCTTATCCATTTAAAACCACAAAAAATCCCATTTCCCGGCTTCCTCCTTCGAGACCCGGCTGAAGCAACCTCTCCCAATAAATAAAACTCACTAAAATCCAACTCCCAAATCAACACCAAGGGCCCGGGCTCGAATCCCAAAGGAAGCACACAACCAACCTACACTTTGCCCAAAACCCAAATCACAACCGAACTCCCAAACGACTAGCCCAAACATCTCGGGACTCGCAAGCAATAACAAACCAGCCTCGACAAAGGCAGGAGCTACCTCGAAGCCTGAAAAACCACAAATCCTGCACGGAGAGCCAAAAGACCAAAATACCCCTAAGGGTCAAAACAGCTCTAACGGCCCAACCGAACCACTGAATCTGAACCGAAAGCACCTCGAGAACCGGAATAGAAAACTGGGCTGTTACAAATACCCTTTAGACGGAACTCGTAATGTTTATATTTCAATATACTCAACATTTATTATTTAACATTTTTCATGTGTTGGAGCATGTCGTGGTGGTTGATTGAGAGAGTTGATGAGATCATGGGCACAATCTAAAGTCGTTTTATTCTGCATTAAGCTTAGGACAAAAAAAAAATATTATCCGCAGTTTTATAAATTTAAACTTTGTTTTATGCAAAAGATAATTTTGTCAAACTATTTATTTATAATTTATGAGATGGTAATTATTTTCCAAAAATTGTGTCCTATTTAATCCATCCGAGTCGATGTATTTAATGCTTGTGTGGTAACTATCCTTAAAGTCTACCAGGTTTTTTTGGGTCGTTACATATATACAAATAATAATAATAATTTCCAAGATTTGTAGGAGTCAACATATACATAATTGAAATCTATTTTACAAAATAATAATAATAATAATAATAAATAAAAAAAAGATATTAAAACATTTGGGGTCATTATCTTATTTGCATGTAATAAATTGTAAATATCTAACTTAAAATAAAGCCTAAATTTGATGTTTATAAATATGCTTGATTAAATTCTTAAACGACTTAGACATTTAAAATCAAAACATGTTTTTAATTCCAATCAAATAAGTATTCAACAGGGGACAAAACAATAAAATATTCTATTTGCTGGGATAATTCAAAACTGAATTATAATCTTGCTAAAATGGAATAACAATATTTAAATAGTAATAAAATATTCCCCTTGCTAGGATAATTAAAAACAAAATTATAATCTTGCTAAAATGCAATAACAATATTTAAATAGTTCATGTGGAATAGAAGATAGATAATGAATAATATAATGCAAATGAACCGAGTCCACATCCAAATGAGGGAGATTGTTGGAATACAAAGTCATGGTAAAGAAAGACTTAAAAGAATTTATTCGTACTATCTATACCAACAAGGTGCACCTTCCTTTTCGATGGTTCAATCGTAGGAACGTCACAGTTAAGGATGCTTAACTTGGAGTAGTCTTAGGTTTTGTGACCTTTCGGAATTTTCTTAAAAAGCATGTGAGTGAGAACAAAACATGGTGAGAGGACTTGTGTTGATCTATGGGGATAGACATCACTCACAGAAGTGCTTAAATGCTAGTAGGTAGCATAATCGGGTCGTAGGAAAATGTCAGGGTCGAGTGGGGCTAAATTAAAATTCTAAACGTTGGACCTCGGGCATTACAAATGGAATAATAAGGAACCTCTCCTAGTAAGATGTGGTTTATGGACGAACCAAATAGGAACTTGGTGGCATGCGATGCCCCAATTTAGGAGGGTACATAATAAACATAGTCCATATTCACATGAGAGGGATCCTTGGGATATGAAAGTCATGGTTAAGAAAGACTTAAAATAATTAATTTATACTACCTATACAAACAAGGTACACATTTTTTTTTTATGTCTCAATCATAGAAACATATAAGTTAAGCATATTGACTTCTATGAAATTTTCCTAAGAAGCATATGAGTGAGGATGAAACATGTTGAAAGGACCTGTGTGCTGCTTATGAAGATAATTAAATTTATGACATCTATTTGTTCTTTGAAATACAATAAAATCTTAATTAGTTTAATTATCTTGTAATCAAAATTGAAAATTTTAAATACACAACCTTGATGGATTTAAAGAATATGATATTTTAAAAAAATGATAAATGTTGCATTTTGAAAGAAAAACATACACCTAAATAATATAAATAAATGAATTTAATCAAATTCGTTATCATTGATTAGTTGGTCAATGAATACAAGTATAAATCTTATCAACCAAGAGATATCTTAGTTTCAATTTTTAGTTTTGACAATTTATTTTTGGATAAATACAATTATAAAAATATAGTTAACAAAACAATTAAAGAAATAAAATATTTAATTAGAAACCAAAATTAAATTAAAAAAGAAAACGTAAAAGGAAAAATATAATCAAAACTTAAGGATGAAACACAAAAAACAAAAGTAAAAGAAGTATTATATAATGAAAAAGAACTAAAAAAAATGAAACAGAAAGCGCCAACGGATTAAAAAAACCCAATAAACTTCATGCGTTGAATAACCTAGGGTATGGAGCCCACGTGGTAGATTGAACTTATGAGCAAGAGATAAAATAATCTGGTGGGTGAAATGATTGAAAGAGATATTTCCCTTCCTTTCCCTTTCCATCCTAGCCCACCAAACATACCCTATACGTATCATAGAACAAAATATCATTGTTATCTTTCCTAACCAATTATGCATGCATTGACCATATTTAATTAATTATTTTTATATTTTATATGTTGGTATAAAAATAATTTTTTATTAAATAGAAGAATATATGAATTTTTTTTAAAGAAATTTAAAGTGCAATGTTCTTTTATAATAACTTTCCAATAATTATTCTCAAGTTATTTATTAAATGAGTTTTTCACTTGCTCGACTAAATTTTTTTGTTAATTGTTTTTATATCTTAAATTTATTTATAATATAATATTTAAATTAATAAACATATATATGTCATTTAGATTTAAATTCTATTACATTAATGTATAAATTGCATGAAGGAAAAGATTTTTAAACAAAATATATATATATATATATAAAGAGGTCATGAGAGCATTCTCAAAACATTATGTAAATTCTTAAGACATTTTTTACTATGAATCTAGAAAGCAAAAACTATCTAAATATTTAGTTTAAAAAAAAGATGATCATCAAAATATTCATACAAAACAAATATGTTCTAAATTGATTGACTTTAACTTTGACTTTAATTAATAACAGTTTGTTGATTAGCCTAATTTGACTAAAATGTTTATATTTATTAAATACATTTTTAGGTTTAAGTTAATTAAAAGACTCATTGATTATTTTTTTTAAAAGAAATACATAAATTGAAATTACATTAGATTCAACATTCCCACACATGGGATAATAATTCTACTATTCTCTCGTTCATAAAAGCCATTTAAAATATCTGGACATTCTTCCATCCATCTTCCTTCTTGATTGTCAATATTAGCCATGTGCGCTAGTGTGATAACCCAAGTCTTGTGATTTTTTAAATTGAATAAAAAGAAGTTGGGGCTTTATTAAAAAGATAGGGCAATTTTGTGGTTTATTTCAAATGGAAGGGCAAGATGGTCTTTTAAACTCTTTGTATTTTAAAGAAAAATGTGGACCTCAAGGGTTTTACTGTTCATCTTTCTTCTTCCCCGCCTCTCATCTGTTGTGTGTTTTTCGTTCAGACCCACCGAGTGTTGCCGCTGAGTTTTTGTCGTCGTCGTGGGTATTGTTTGTCGTGGGTCTGATATAGAGTTGGGTCGCCGCTAGGAGTGTGGTCTGTTCGCGTCGATGGAGGATTCAAGCTCGCGGGTTTAGTCGTGCTGCTGTGGTTTCGAGCTGAGCCGTGCGAGCAGTCGCGTGCGTCGCGAAGTGGGTTGCGGCAAATTCGTGGAGTTCCTATCGCGGGTATTCGTCGCGTGTGGCGCCACTGCTTTGTAGGTCTCGGGTTCGTGGAAGATGTGGTCACGATTTCGGGTTCGTGTGGGTGGTGGTGCAGTTGTCGCTAGCAGCTGGGTCGACGTGGATTCATTGTTGCAAGCTCAACCGTCGTCGTGAGGGCCGTCGCCGCCGTGAAACCTAGTTAAGGTGAGGGTTCTCTTTTGTTAGTTTTGAAGGTGTTGTCTCAAGGTTGAAGAAGACCCACGTTTGGGTGTGAGTTTAAGCATGTTTGGTTCGGGGCCTGAATGCATTATAAATGAGTTTATTATGGTTGTTTGGTAAAAAGGTTATGTTATTTAAATTGTGGATTAACCTTGTTTGGTTCCAGGTTTAATGCTTTATTAAATAAGGAATAAGGATTGTTTTGTTTGCAAGGTTGAGATGATTTAAGTTATGGATAGGTAATGTTTGGTTGCAAGTTTAAAGTTATTTAAATCATGGATAAATGATGTTTGTTTATTGGGTTATGGATATTTAAATAATGGTTAAGCTTGTTTGGCTAGTGGTTTCACTTCATTTAAAATGTGGATTGAGACTGTTTGGTTATGGGTATAGTGGTTGTTTGGTTATGGGTTTAGTGGTTGTTTGGACTAGAGATTAATGGGTGTTGGTTGAGGTTTATGACACTTTGACTAGATTTTTGACCCATTGACTTCTTATTAACCAGATTTAACCCGAACCATTTTCTGTTCTTCGAGCCGAGTTCGTGAGGCACGTGTAGCCGCCGAGCGTCTTCGAGACACGTTTTTTTAGGACTTGGAGTTGTGTTCGGCCATTTAAAGCTTCAAGGAGATTCTTGGAGCGCTGTTAGGGGATTTGGCCATGGTAAGATACCCTTTACCCCCTTCTCGAGGACTTGTGGTTAATACATGTGCCAGTTTATTTGCATTAGTTGATTTGTGTGGTTATAGCATGATCATGTGCATTGTATGTTGCATTGACTGCATCGAGAACATATACATTCATGCCTTGTCTCTTGTATGACTAGTGATGCATGATTCATGTAAGTTTGCCTGATATGGTCGAGTTGCATGTGGTTGCATGATTGTCCTGATATGGACTTGCATGATGTTTGATGCACGACTTGATACCTCGTTTGGACCCAAACGATTCATGAAGACCGGATAGAGGAGACTAGTAGGTGGGTGTGGACAATGATATTCGGGCTCACACCCTAGCTTGAGGTGATATTCTCTCGCTCTGCAGGACTTCCGTGGATGGTTGGCTGGCTAGGCTCATGGCCCTGGATGGTTTCTACTAGTATCCTAGGCTCTCTCCAGGTAGGTGGTATGAGCCTGATATGGTTCCTTGATAATTGGTGTGGCACCTCCTCTCGCCGTGAGTACGAGGCCTGAGGCCAACAAGTTTCTCGACTCACCGGTTCCTTCTGGAGTAGGATGCTAGATTGCTCTCGAGTCAGAGGACTCTTGTGAGCTTTTGGGTCTTGGGGTCTACGACTTTTAGACAGCTCTGCGTAGTGCTCGTCATGGAAGAGGCTTCTTGATTTAGCACCCATGAGCTTGGGTTTTATATACCCCTCGGTTATGTTGCTGATCATACTTGTTTTCTAATGTTTGTATTCTTGTGCATGTCTGACCCCGAGCTGGGGAAGCCTTACTGAGTTTGCGAAAACTCACCCTTTCCACTGTGGAATCCCCACAGGTTATACTAAACTGTACCGAGATGGATGATCGACGGAGCTAGAGATGACCATGGGACCTGTTGCATTACTTTGTGTAGAGTTCTTTTAATTTATTCTTTCTGCATTAACTATTTAGGGGCATGATAAATTGTACATATTTACTTGAGCTTTTATGTTTTGACTCTTGGGTACCCAATGATACTTTGATCGAATTTTATGGTTTTTATAAATTTGTTCTTTAGTGGACTTCAATAACATTGTTTTACCAGATTTAATTATACATGCCTTAGGTGTCAAACACTGTTTTCATGCATTTAGAGTTAAGGACTTAAGTTTAGACCCTGATTTGGGTCGGGTCCTTATAGCTAGTTTATGGGCAAGAATATTTGTCTCCCGATTACACTATTTGAAAGAGATAAACTTGAAATTTCTTACTATTTGTAACGTTTCTTCAATGATTCTTCCAACCTCTGTCTGATTCTTGCAATGTTTTTGTAATAGATTAATCATATGCAAGGCATCATACTCCACCTCAATCAGTTGGAAACCAAGTTCAAAGGCCATTTCCACTTCTTCTCTAATAGCTAACGCTTGCACACTTTCTGGATCAACAATCCACTCAACCGATTGAGACATTGAGAACGTTACCTCACCCTTGTAATTTCAAATAATAGCCCCATATCCATTTCTTGCTTCCTCTAAATTTATAGAGGCATCAGTATTTAATTTATAGTTTTCACTTCTTGGAGGGGACCAAAAATTCTGACGTAGAGAAAACCCACTGTGATTTGTAACTCCGTCACACAAACTCACTTTACATTACATGAATTTAGCCAAAAACTGACAACAATACTCCCAATTAAAATTTAAAAGTATTTTTATGCCTCCACTTTTGAAACAACCACCTCCCTATTTCTTGGTTTCCACACACACCAACACAATAAAAACTCCTCCAATTTAGTAATTGGCAATTTTTCAAAGAACCATCCAATCAAATCAGCAGCCTCATTTAAATTACTAGGGGGATCAAAAGTAAAGAATGGACTTTCCTCCCAATTAGACTTCACTCATTGATTAATTAAGGATTAGTTGAGTACGTTATGTAACCATTTCATTAGATTTAATTAAGTGTCATCAATGGTATTGAATCCATGTGAACCAATTTTATTTTTTACTATTATTATTTTCAGATTATGTGAGCCTATTTTATGAATCTTATATAAATTGCATTTGATTTAGAAATTAATTAAGAATTTTGGGCATCATTCAACAAGAAATTAGTACAATATTTTTAGAAATTGGGCATAATAGAGGAGAAGATAATTAAGTTAGGTGAGTAAAATAGAAGAGAGGGGAGAATCAAAGAGAAAGGAATATAATAGAACCCAAGTGATTTTCGATGCTTTATGGACTCATAAAGAAAGAGAAATGGAGGATTTTTTTCTTTGTGTTTAAAGCAATAATAGTTAGAAATTTCTAACACAAATATATAAATGTGATTAATAAATTTAATCACCTGCAGCGGAAACGTAATTAAAAATAAAACATATACCTCCCGCCATTTTTTGATAACCAAGATGATGAATGTCAATGTTGACCTAGAACTGCAACGAACACATCGACCGCGGAGTTCTTGGTTCTTCTAGACCCTCACTCTTCCTAACTCAAATGGTATGGTTTATTAATGGAAAAGTGGGTATAGGGGATCAAAAGCTAGAGTAGAAAATCTTGAAGAGTTCTCCATAAAAAGTCTCTACTTTTCTTAGTAATGTGTTGTCCAAAAATTCTATCGATATATTTTTTTACCATTAATAGAATAAATCGATAAAAATGAAGCTAAAATAGTGGGAGGTTACAAAACGAGTGAGGTGTGGGTGGTTACCTAAAAACATGAACCACTTAATAAATAATTATAATTAAATAATAAATTAATTACAATTTTTCTAACATTCTCTCACTTGGTCCATGAACATCTCACAAATATTTCATAATGAAAAATAAAACACATGGATTATAGCGATAATTCCTCTTAGTGCGAGTATTATCTTCCATATATCACAATGCATCACATTTCTCTCAACACAAACCCAAATACTTAAATGAATAAACCCTATGTTTATTCAAGGTCCATATCAAAGTAATATTTCCCTCAAGAATAAATATGTATGTGCACAAATGAATGATAAAATATAAACTAAAAAATAGTTTCAATGAAATAGCAGATGTATTTATTTATAGGAACCAAGTCCTATTCTAATTACCTGATCCTTAAAATTCATTAATCGCATGCATTTAATCAAAGGATCAATAATCATGAAATCAGTGTTAATGTGTTAAATGACAACTTTCTTATCTTTAACACATTCTAAAAACAACACATGAGTTGTCATATTATATTCTTAATGGCTTACAAATAGAGTTAATGACTCTATACCCATAAACGAAACTCTTTAAACACACACTATGTGAGGAAGCTTCAAAACATAATACGAACTCAACCTTCATAATAAATTCGTCTAAACATGAGCATATAATCTTTTGATCCTTAAAGGAATCTTATGAATTTCTTTTGAAGTCCTCAGTGGTCAACACCTAAATTCAATGTTGATAAAAACTTTATAACATCTCAACAACCAATGTTGATGAAATGCTCTTCATTTGTTCCCGTTCGAGCGCATTTTTAAGATAAGACATAAAGCTAAATTCAATGCCTCCCACTGGCTTTCTGGTATATAAATTAATCCATAACCTTCTCTTCGAAACCAAATGAAGAAATAACATCATGGAATGTCAAATACCATTGGGTGATAGATTGTGGTTTTAAAGCACATTGTTAACTATAATGAACAGTCCATCACTTGAAGTGGCACAATGAACATTTGAATGATCTTTCTCATGATCAATATCTTGAGATAAATCGCTCCCACTAATCAAGTCATTCTCAAGAAATTTTATATTTCTTGATTCCACAAACCTAATCCTCTACCTCAGATGAAGAATAATTAATCATTTCCAAATTTATAAGGGATTTGAGCTCAAGAACAACACATCCTATTTAAGAGAAACTCCTAGATTGAATTTCTACAATTACTTAAATATGCTCATGTTACTAACTTTGACTTATCTATTTGGTATCAGAGCCAACCTTTATCCAAATCAAATTTTTCCCATATATCTTTGTATCTTTTATCGTAAATAAAAGTTTGGAAGATAGTTATCTTTCTTCTTTCTCTACCTCTTGATTTTGCTCTTCTCATTTACCATTTCCATTTCTCGTGAAATCCTTTGATTGCCAGCCTGGTGTCTCTACTGAGCGTAAGTTGCAGAGAGCGCGGTGAGTCCGATTGTGAGCAGCTGGAATAGGATAACAAGATTTCTATTTGGTAATTGAAGAAATTTATTTCGAAGCAGAGAATATTGGAAGCCTACTTTCATGTCCAAATTTCTATCTAAGATTAAATGACTCAAAGGTAAAGAGAAAATTTCAAATGAAGAGGACTTCAAATCCTCATCCTTATTCAAAGAAGGTGAAGATCTTCACCTTTCAAATATGAATCAAAACGAACTCCAAATTGCCAAGGTTGAAGAAGCCCTTCAAAATTGGTCGATTCCAAAAATTGATTCAAAAATGGTTTACAAAAACTCTAATTCATTGTTCTTCCAGAAGAACTGTATCAAATTATTTGAGCATGTCGTGTCTATCGATCAAGATAGCACAACACTCAATCTCTTCTCAAAGAATAAGATTCTTCGCCATCGCGAAAAGTTCAAATTTATTCATATTGGCATGGTCCAAGTGGCCATTAAGCCTTTGTTTAGACTCGGTCTAGACATTCCAGTCCTTGTTTCCCTTCGAGACAAGAGACACAAAACCTATACAAATTCCCTCCTAGGAATGGTCGAGTCCAACCTCGAAAATGGACATATCTTCTTCAATTGCTTTCCAAACCCGACTCTATCATTACCAGACCCAAATATTCTGTCTTCCTTCATGCTAGATGTCAATACAAAAAACCTTAATATTCAATCTGAAACTCACTCAACAGTAGTGATTTTTCGCATCTGCTATAAGTTGATGCATACAAATGTTGCTCCAAGGGCCCTTCGAAAATCCGTGAGCGGTTCTACCATGCTCATCGATGCCAACATGGGCAGGGCAACTATCAATGTCCCCAAGACACTTACTTAGGATCAGATCACTAGGAACTCTTCCTGGGATTTGCAGCAAGTCTACCCTCCTGTAATAAGGAAGCCGACTCCTACTCAAATAATTGAACACAACGACGGAAGCGTCGAGGTTAAATTTGAAGATGCTCAAGAGACGTTCCCAAGGACAAAAGAGTTCTTGAGATCACGACCCAGCACTTCTGCAGACCATAGGCCTCCAACTTCAATCGGGAGATCTGAGTCCCTCCAGGTTCAAGTCAGTTGATTATGACCACGCCTATGCCACAGTTCATTATGCTGACAGATCTGCATCTCCAACTCAATCGGATATGGAAAGCCGATCAGTGGCAGATAGCCAAATCAATGTCATCCTCTCTTTCTCCATCAACAAAGATCTCCTCAAGAAAAGGCTTTCTTTCCAAGGAAAACAAGGAGAAGAGAGACAAATTCTTCAAAAAGTACTCTGACGAAGAACGGGACACCCTCCGTTCTCAGTGGTACTCATACATGGAGGATGCCCAACAAGACATTCCATTCTTTATTTGGATGGAACTTGGAGTCAATGTCTTCAGTTAATCAAAGTGGAAAGCCATGCGGCGAGGAATCGTCCATGGTATTCATCCACCACTTGAAGAAGTGGAAATCGAAACGACCTATAGAGATACAATCATAGCATCTCCACTCAAGACGATTTCAAGAGATGAGAAGGATCCACCTTCTCTAAAGGATATAAAAAATATCCAACATCAAAATAACTACTCCAACAAATTATTGTCAACAATAGCCAAACAAGTTGACAAGATTGAGGAGAAGATTCAAAGGGAAGCCAAACCCTCCTTCAAGCCGGCTCCGCTCTACCTTACGGGAGCTCCATCCATGGATAGATCAATACCTCTATTCAAGCCTCCAACCCTGAATAAAGGTATAAAACTTGACAAAGATTCAGACACCCTCCAAACTATTGACAAATTACTGAGAGAACTAACGAAAAGTTCTACTTCTCCTTCAACAAGCCAATGCTCAATGTTATTTTTTAACCCTCGGACTATGATATCAAAAAATTCAGAAAAGAATATCTGAATCGGGAAGAATCTTCCCCTGCCAGCACCTCAAAGATCGTCCATGCCATCTTTCCTACCAATCAAACGAGTATGGACACCCGTTTGTATTACAAGAGACCCTCATTCCCAGATATAGCATTTGAGGAAAGAGGAATCATGACCACTGTAGCATTCGGAGGTACTGAGATATACGAATGGAATCTTAATGGCCTTTCAGACCATCTTATCCTGAACATGGTTAGCAATATGCTCATGGCTTTAAGTGGTGGATGAAAAAGCACTCAGATCATGAAACTACCGAACTCCTGACCACAGGCTTCACTGGCGTTCTCAGGGACTGGTGGGACAAATATCTGACTGAAAAAGACAAGTAGGCCATCCTTAAACATACAGTAAGAAAAATAGTTAAACAAGAAGAAGGATCCCTTCCACAATATAGTGAAGTACAAGACGCCGTATATACGCTCGTCTACACCATCTAAAAATATTTCATTGGAGATCCAACTGTCTATCAAGAAAGGTCTGCCTCCATTCTCCTAAAAATGAAATGCAAATCACTTGGCGATTTCAGATGGTACAAGGATATGTACATAGCCAAGGTCATGGTACGAACTGATTGCGCTCTGGCAGTCTGGAAGCAAAAGTTTGTCAAAGGTCTCCCCAATCACTGTGCACAAAGAGTTGAGGAAGCTCTTCGCAACGAAAACGATGGAACAACAGTCGACTAGGACAATTTGTCTTATGGCGACATAAGTACCATCGTTATTCGAGAAGGAATCAAACTCTGCGGAGAGCAAAAGCTCCGTAGAAAGATTGATGATCCAAAAGTAGGAAGAGCCATCCTAGGCTCATTCTGTGATCAATATGGTTGTAATGAAGCTAAACAACCCTCTTCATCAAGTCGAAAGAGTCATAGGAGGCAGTACAATCCTTCACGGGTATCAAGGTATGATAACCGCAAATACCATGAGAAGAGGCCTTATGACAATCGTCACAAAAGTTCCTATCAAAAGCCCCATTATCCAAAAGGATATCAGGGCAAAGGAAAATATACTTCCCAATGGGGAAAAGAAGTTTGCTTCAAGTGCAAGCGTCCAGGCCACTTCGCAAACAGGTGCCCAGTTCGCGGCAAAATCAATGAGTTTGACATAGATGAAGAGCTCAAGAAGCAAATCCTAAACCTTATTCTTTCCGATTCTGAATCCGAATCCGAAAGCAGTGAACAAGAGATAGGCCATATCCTCGATGACCACGAGGATACTGATAGCTCTTCTTCAAGCGAAGAAGGATCGATAAACCACATCGGCACAAGAGCGTGCGGTGGTTGTATCAATGTGTTAACCATAGATCAACGAGCTCTTTTCGACATTTTCGAAAGAGTCAACTATCCCGAACTATAAAAGAAGATCATTACCGATCTTAAAGCCTCTCTTGATACGGCCGAACAGGCTAAAACCCAAGATAAGGCCAAAAATACCGAATCGTTTCAGACATACGACATGAAAAATGTCATGCAACGATTTCCGGTAAAGAAGACGTCCGTCACCACAAAAGACCTACAAGTCGAGATCAAGAACCTCAAGGCAGAGGTTGAACAACTCAAGCTTGATATGGTCAATCATGTTTCAAAGCTTTGGGTGGAGGTAGCAACTCTCAAAAGTGCTCCCATTATTGGAGAAGCTGATCAGGAGGATGATATCCCAGATGAACAGCAATCCTTCATCGGCCAAATAACCGAGGTACCGTACCAAAAATGGTGCACCATAGTTACCTTGAAGTTAGGTGACTTCAAGACAAAATTGGTCGCCCTGCTTGATTTAGAAGCTGATCAAAACTGTATTCGCGAAGGTAGAATACCTTCGAAGTACTTCGAAAAGACTCAAGTCGAGCTCAAAAGCGCAAACAACGAGCACCTCGAAATCGAGTACAAATTATCAAATGCACATATATGCAAAAATGGTATTTGCTTCGTAAATACCTTCATACTAGTCAAGGATCTTAATATGGAAATCATATTAGGAACCCCATTCTTGACCCAATTATACCCATTTCAAATAACTGAAAAGGGTCTAGAATCAAATATTTTTGATTCTAAAATCATTTTTGAATTCACTCAACCCGTAAAAACTCACGTAGTTGACTCAATTCAAACAAAAGAGGATCAGATCAATTTTCTAAAGGACGAAATATCCTATAAGAAGATTGAGGAACAACTGGTTAATCCTAGAATAAAACTTCGGATTAACCAATTCCCAAATAAGCTCGAACAGGACATCTGTTCAGACTTCCCCAATGCTTTCTGGGAAAGAAAACGCTATGTCGTTTCTCTCCCCTATACAAAAAACTTTAAGGAAGACACAATTCCGACAAAGTCAAGACCCATTCAAATGAATACTAATCTTCTTGCTATCTGCAAGAAGGAAATTAATGATTTACTGCAGAAAAAGCTGATCAGGCCGTCCAAAAGTCCATGGTCTTGTGTAGCATTCTATGTCAACAACCAAGCCAAAAAGGAACGAGGCGTCCTCAGGCTGGTAATCAATTACAAACCCCTAAACAAGGTTTTGGAATGGATTCGCTATCCAATTCAAATAAAATAGATTTAATCAAGCGCATTTCAAGCGCAAAGGTGTTTTCAAAGTTCGATCTCAAATCAGGTTTTTGGCAAATCCAAATTGCCGAAAAAGATCGATACAAAACTGTTTTCAATGTCCCGTTTGGACAATATGAATGGAACGTTATGCCATTTGCCCTAAAAAATGCTCCATCAGAATTTCAAAAAATAATGAATGACATTTTCAATGGTTTTCAAGAGTTTTCAATCGTTTACATTGACAATGTTTTAATTTTCACGCAAAATATCGATCAACATTTCAAACCTCTTCAAACGTTTTACAACGTGATCAAACGGAATGGCCTTGTTGTTTCGGCCAAGAAAATCAAACTCTTTCAAACCCAAATCCGTTTTCTCGGATTTGATATCAATTTGGGCCTCATAAAGCCTATCCATCGGTCCATCGAATTTACTTTTAAATTCCCATACCAAATTATGGACAAAACCCAATTACAAAGGTTTTTGGGCTGTCTCAATTACGTGGCCGAATTCCTTCAGGATATCAGGCCCATGTGCAAACCTCTTTTTGAGAGACTAAAATAGAATCCAAAGTCTTGGACCGACAAGCATACTGCTACCGTCCAAAAAATTAATGCTTTAGTCAAATCAATACCCTGTTTAAGTTTGCTTAATAAAAAAGCAAACCTCATAGTGGAGATTGATGCATCCGATATCGGATATGGAGGAATCCTAAAACAAATGTTGATAAAAAGGAATCAATAGTGTGATTCCACTCTGGCATATGGAATGACGCACAGAGAAATTACTCCACGGTCAAAAAAGAAATCCTTGCAATTGTACTGTGCGTACAAAAATTTCAAGGTGAATTAATCAATAAACGATTTTTAATCAAAAGAGACTCTAGAGCATCTAAATTCATTTTAGAAAAAGATGTAAAAAATCTGGTTTCTAAACAAATTTTTGCCAGATGGCAAGCCATTTTATCATGTTTTAACTTCGAGGTTTTGCCTATAAAAGGGACGGAAAAAGCCCTGGCAGATTACCTCTCAAGAGAGTTCCTCTCTCAATCTTCTCTCTCTCTCTCGCCTCTCATGAGTGAAAGAAGAAGTGTTCGCATTAGAGGCCGCGGTGCCTCCTCCTCTTCAAGGCAGCCTCCTGCTGCTCCGCAGCCTTCAGCTGCTTCCTAAAAAAATCCTCAGGTGCCAAAATGTCACCTGACTCATATGCCGATGATTCTGATTTCACCTTGGTGAACAGATCAAAAGGCAAATCCAAAGCTGGGTCATCAACCCAGATCCCGCCTGCACATCTTGTGCAGCCAACTTAAAATCCGTCCCTAACGACGTTTGCAAATGCTGTCGTTCTCGACAGATTCATTCCTAAACCCGAAATCAAGGGTTATTTAAAAAAGAATACTCCTCATGGAGAATTCGTCATTGAACCGGAATTCGACGACCCAAATGTTTCAAAAATCGTTGAAAACATCTTCCCTACCGGCTTTTTCTTCATGCCGGAGGTCCATAAAAAAACCCGTCGGTTTTATGAATTCATCCTAGTGGATACAAAATCCTTCGAGATAATTCATCTTCCCAATCCAAAAGATCCAGAACGGATCGCATATTCAAAGTTAAAAATTTTCAAAGTTCTCAATCCCACAGCATGGAACCAGAGTATCCATATCGAAAAATCATTCTCGAGGATAAGAAGTCAAACGATGTCGTCATTTTCTAGAGGAAGTCAAAGTTGTGAATCGACAAATATTCAAACGATTTGTCATTCATTGACTGAAGAGGATGATCGGAGCAACAACTTGAAATGCAACATAGTCAATGAACGTTGAGGCTTGATTTTTTCCTTAATTCCCACCCATGTAGTTCAGTAAAGAAACCCTAATTTTAAAATAGAATCCCTAAGCTTTATACTGTATTATGAGAATATAATACAATATTATACCATACTGAATTATGTATCATCTATAAATTTAATATAGCTATTATTATGCTCATACCTTTCTACCAATATTATATTATCATAATCATTGCATATAATAAAATATTATAACACCCACATCCCTAAATAGTAAATATTAACATTGTATTATTATAATACTCATAGTGTGAATAATAATATTGTAATACTCCTAACGTATTCCATAATATTCTTCTAAATATGTTCTAATAATTTAATAATATCAAACTAAAGGGAAAAGAAAAAGAAATAAAATTAAAATAAGTGCATTTAATAACCACTAATACGAAATTGAAAGGGAAATATGAATCAAACAAAATATTCGGCCCAATTCTTTAAAGTTTATACATAACGAAATGGAGCTAAACACCACGACCTCTCTTTTTATCGCTAAACTGATCGATACAATCTTAGGGTTTCGAAAATCGTGGTTGTGATATTTGGTTTCAATGTCAACTAATAAGAATCTATTAGTAATAAGTTTACAAAAGAACTTTGTTGTGACTGTTTTAAACCTAGATGTTTTACTAATTGAATGGAATAAAAACATAATTCATTCTTTAATTTTAGCCATTTCTATATTTTATGCTAAATTGTTTTATAGTCAAAGTTTATATTAATATAATATTAATTAAATAATTGTAAGAAGTTACGATGGTTTTTGGTTTTTAATTATATCTGATCTAGTAAAACCAATCTTATCTGTTACCTTTTATTCATTATAAATATCTATTTATGTCATGTAACAAAAGCAAGGGATTTAAAATTCATCTTTATATTGAGTTTTATATTTACCATTTAATAGAAAAATGAGTGAGAGAATGCTTTTTTAGGAATTTATACTTGGTTGAGATTGAATCAAATTGAAGAGAGAATGTAATAAACCTATTTACTTGGATTATTTTTGTGAATAAAATGATTGAGGGCATTTTTGTAGTTTGGTTTAAAGAAGAGGGGCATTTGTGACCTTTTGGCCTTATATTTAAGCAAAATTCAAACTCAAATTCAAACTTTTAGGTCGAGATAGTCACTATACATGCTGCCTTTGTAAGATATGCCCATCTGTTTAATTTTCTGAGTGCTGCCAATGACGGGTTCATGATCTCTGGCGAGGTGGTTAGTTTCCAGCATGGTTCAACAGTTTAAGTGGTTAGTTCCTCGAGGTTCTGCAAGTACTAATGCAGTGCAGTTGTTGTTTGTCTTCTCAAGGGAGAGCGCCGCTGTTTGAGCAACTTTGTGGTGTCATTTGGGTCATCGTTGAAGTTGAATGGGTATTCTTCGTTGCAGTAGAAGGAGCATCGTTGTGGTATGCTTCAAGTTACGTCACCATCGAGGGTTATCGTCTGCATGTTGGAGTCTAGGAGTGTTGTTGTGGGTGTCAGTGTCCAGCTCCGTCGTCTCGTTTAGCTGTCAAGAAGAGTTGCACCGCGAGCTGTTGCTCGAGTTCTTCGCCGGAGTAGCTTGATGCCGCCATAGGAATGAGGGTAAGGTCACTCTCTCTTTCTGTCTTATTTTGGGTTTTAGGTTAAATGGCATTCAAATGAAGGAGAAGATGAATGTTTGGGTTCAAGTTTAAAGTTATTTAAGTTGAGAATAAGGTTGTTTGTTTGCAAGTTTTTAGTCATTTAAATGAGGAATAAGGATTGTTTATTTGCAAGTGTTAAGATATTTAAATGGTGGATCGACCATGTTTGTTTGTTGGTTTATATGGCCATTCAAGTGATGGATTGAGGTTGTTTGTTTGCAAGTTTATGGATATTCAAGTTATTGTTTAAGGTGTTTGGTTTGGAGTATAAATGCATTCTAAATGAGTTTTAAGCTTGTTTGGCTAAATGTTATCCACGAGACTAACGAAGCACAGGTTGAATTTTTTAGAATTCTTCTGTGGGGTAAAGAATTATAGTGCGTCAATGAAAGCTACGCCTATCACAATTGTATTCAACGAGCGTTGAGACCAGAGGCGGTAGATGAGTTTTTTTTCTTTTCACAACATGGGAAAGTGCATTAAAATTACAACAAAGTATGTATTGATATTGTTCATAGATCCAAATATACTAGGTTATACACATAGCTCAAATACATGAAACATGCATTTACTTATGGTACACATTAGTACACAATTAGAAATAAAGTATGCAAATATATCGACCATGACTTTGCAAATATAACTACCATGAAACATGCATTTACTTATGGTACACATCAGTCCACAATTAGGAATAAAGTAAACATGTTGTTTTTTCTTAGGTAGGGTTATGTATGTTTATATACATTAAATAATTTTTAATTTTTATTAAAAAAATAAATTAAATTGGTATGTTTCATCTCTTTTTTAACATTTTTGTTTAAACCAATTTTTTTATCATCCATTTTTTAAATTTTTTGTTTAAACCAATTTTTAAATTTTTTTAGATTTGGTCAAATTCTGTTGAGAAATATTGCAATTTAAATATCAATATTGTTTGAATAGTTGTTACAAAAGTCAAGATTTTGAATAATAGGTTAAAAAATGGATTTAAATTTTTGGGATATGACTGTCCATTCAGCATTTAGTTATTTAGAATTAATTTATTAAATTAGAAAGTAGACATTTACTTAAAGTCTAAAAAAGTGCAGACATTATGTTAAGATAGTTTCTAATTTTAGACAATTACCTAGTTTTCCCATAAAATATTAATTGGATAACCATAAGAAGTTACGATGATTTTTAATTAGATTGGATTTGGTAAAGTCAATCTTATTTGTTGCATTTTATTCATTATAAATACACATTTATGTCATGTAGCAAAAGTAAGGGATTTAGAATGCATCTTCACATTGAGTTTTATATCTACCATTTATTGAAAAAGTTAGAGGGAGAATGCTTAGAGATTTATACTTGTTGAGATTGAATTAAATTGGAGAGAGAAATGGGATTCACATTGAACCTCCAATTCTATCGATTGAACATGAGAGAGAATCTTGGGGTACTTGGTTCATTGTTCCCCCAAAGAGATATGCCTCCAACTTGGCGGTGCCTACTAATGCATTTTTTTACTACCGCAAGTGCGCATTCCCAGCTTCCATCATCAAGAATTTGGCCACTTCAAGGTGGCACTTGATTTGAGTTTTATTTTTGGAGGCTTCTCTTGGAATATCTCATTGAAGATTTATTAAAGAATATAGGGTTCTACCTCAAAACTAATTGGCAATGAGGGGAGGGATTCGAACCCATGACCCTTGGTCATTGGGTATACATTAATGTCACTGAGCAACTGCTCTTGTTGGCATAAGGTTGAATAAAACTAAGCATAACCTATCCAAATAAGTGTGTAAGTTCAAACAAAGTTGGATAAGGTTAAATTGAAGTTACCCAAATGTTACGCAAGGTTGTATAAGGCTAAGCATAAGTTATCCAAAATGTATAAGTTAATACAAACTAAGGTAAGACTAAATTGAAGCTACCCAAATGTTGAACAAAATTGGGTAAGGCTAAATTAGAGTTACTCAAACGTTCACATGTTTGGATAAGACTAAATTGAAATTAGTCAAATCTTGCATAAGGTCGAGTAAGGCGTAATTGGAACTACTCAAATGTAACACAAGGTTAGATAAGTCTAAGCATAAGCAATCCGAATAACTGTATACATTTAAATAAAGTTGGGTAAATATAATTTGATGTTACCCAAACGTTACATAAAATTAGCTATGGTTAAGTATAAGCTATCTAAATTAGTTTATATGTTCGAATAAAGTTGAGTAAGGCTAAATTGATATTACCAAACCATTGAATAAAGTTGGGTAAGGCTAAATAAAAAATATACTCATATGTTGAACAAAATAGGGTAAGACTAAATTGAAGCTACCCAAATGTTGCACAAGGTTGGGTTAAGCTAAATCGAAACAACTCAAACGTCGCACAGGTATGATAAGACTAAATTGACTTTACTCAAATATTTTACAATGTTAGATAAGACTATGCATAAATTATCTAAATAGTTATGTAAGCTCAAACAAAGTTGGGTAAGATTAAAATTGAAGTCATCTAAACATTGAAGAAAATTAGATTAGAATAAATTTAAGCTATCTTAACTTTAAATAAAAATAGGTAATGTAATTTGGTGTTACCCAATTGGTGCATAAGGTTAAGTAAGGCTGAATTGAAGTAATTCAAATGTCGCACAAGATTGAGTAAACCCAAATTGAAGTTATCTAAACATTACACATACTTGGGTAGTGTTAAATTAAAATTTCCTAAATTCAAAAAAAATTAGATAAGGCTTTTTTTTTTTTTTTTTTGAAATATAGATTAGACTAAATTGAAACTACCCAAATGTTCAACAAAATTGGTAAGACTAAGTTAGAAGTACCCAACGTTGCACAAAGTTTGGTGAGGTTAAATTTAATTACCTCAAATGTTACACAAGTGTGGGTAAGAATAAAATGAACTAAAACCATGCACATTATTGGATAAGGATAAATTTAAGCTACCAAAACTTTACACAAGATTGAATGATGATAAGCATAAGTTATCTTAATAATATGTAAGTTCAAATGAATTTGGACAAGGTTAAATTGAAGTTACCCAGATGTTGCGAAATGTTGGATAAGGCTAAACATAAGTTATTCAAATAAGTGTGTAAATTCATACAAAATTAAGTCATGCTAAATGAAGCTACTTAGAGTTTACACAAGGTTTGATAAGATGAATTATAAGTTATTCAAATAAATCTGTAAGATCAAACAAAGTTGGGTAAAGTTAAATTAAAGCTACCCAAATGTAAACACAAAATTGGATATGACTAAATTAGAGTTACTCAAACATGCAACACATGTACAAGTTTTCTAATTATTAAATATTACTTTATTCATATTATTTTAAATTACGTACATAATTTAGTTTTCTAAATTATTAAAATTAAATTTTAAAGGAATGGCATGTTTGTAATTTGAAGTATGATTTAAGGATAAAATCGTCCAAAAATTATTTCATCCGTAAACCATACTTTATAGTAGTATGATATTATATACTTATTTAAACATATCTACTTTAAATTTTTGGCAAAAGGCTCATTTCCCAAGTTAGTAGAGTTCTTAGGGTTGAATTATGTTCAATTAATATAGTCAATTGGTTTAACTTGATTGTAATATTGTTTAACAACCTTAGTTTGATCAAAGGTGAGTATATCTATCAATATATTAATATTTGTTATTATTATTGTTAGTAATGTTGGAAATAAACACTATTATAATAAGATCAATTATTCCCTCTCTTGTGTTCCTAATGGAAAAAACAACAAACATATATATGGTAGATAAATCAAGTACAACACAACGATTTTGACATGGAAAAATCTCCACAAGGCGAGGAGTAAAAAACCACGGACAGAAGTAAAAATCTCCACTATAAACAATAATTGGCAGGAACAAGTTCTCACTAGTCACAACTAGCGGTATACAACAGATAATAACTCAAGATAACTAATCTCGGCAACAAAGACACTAAACCAAAGAGAAACAAATAGAAAAGTCTCACAAATTGTGGAACCGAATCACCACTGGAATCAGGATTTAGAAGCCTCTAAATTTCAATCCCATTGTTGAAGCCCTTCGTGTCAAGAACACGCTGTCCAAATTTCAACTCGATCCAACGGTGGAATTGTTTGAAAATGCCAAAATATTGAAGCTGGCCAAAAAAAAGTTTTCTCTCTCTAGTTGATGTTTCTCTCTCTGACTATTGATTTTCTAGGTTCTCTTCCTTGTGTTTAATCAACCAAAGTGACAAAAGTTACTTTAAAACACTTAGCCCTAATGAGCCTTATTTGATAGGCCTTCACCAGAGCGAAAAAACCCAACAATTTATTATCGTTCGACAGATGATTCTTCCAATTTTATTAGTAATCATCAACGTGCGCAAGAGGTAAATGTGTGTGTGTGTGTGCGCGTATATATATATATATATATATTAACTTACCTTTGTTTTTTTTATTATTATTATAAAATTCTTATATTTTTTTGAAGCAATGTTGCTTAACAATCCTTAACAATAGGTAAATATAGTTTTAAGTAAATCTATAATATTATTATGACAATATATGTTTTCCTTCATAATTGTATGTAGTTTAAAATATTTTTTTGTTATTATTGTTTCAAAAACTTTTTCCTTTGAAAATAATAGAAAATACGCATAGTGACACATTAGTGTACACCTATTGACCTTGAGGTAATATCTTCAAACCTCCACCCCCAAATGTTGTATCCTTTAAAAAAATAATAATAATAGAAAGTACCAATGTGTGAATATTGTCCAGAACTTATTGGAGCGTCTCTTAAATTCCATAATCATCCTATAATAAGATAGACATGACATATTGAAAAGAAATTAGAAAAAATTGACTAATTTATTTGTATATAATTTCACATATATCCTTGCATATTTTAACTATTTACAAAAAGCAAAATACTTCCATAAGGAGGGCTCTCTCCTTAAGGATATATGTGGCACCATTTGGTGCCACAAAATTTTTACTTTTTGTATTTTACTTTTTCCTTAAAATTGATTAAAAGAAAATTTTGCGACACCAAATGGTGCCACATATACCCTTAAGAAGGGAGCCCTCCTCATGAATAAGGAGGGAAGTATTTCTCTTACAAAAATATGACAATCAATTAGTAGTTACATATTCTCATGTTGGTAAATTCCAATTTAATGAGTTAATGTATTAACAAAAATAATAAATTTAAAAGGAATGACATGTTTGTAATTTAAAGTATGACTTAAGATTAAAACGTCCAAAAATGAATTATTTCTTAAATCACACTTTAAGGTAAAACTAAATTACAGTTACCTTAATGTTTAACAAAGTTAAATAAGACAAAATTGAAGCTACCAAAACGTGGTATAAGGTTAGGTAATGCTAATTAAAGCAACCCAATTGGAAAGATTGAGTAAGACTATATTAAAGTTACCCAAACATTACACAAAGTTGAGTTAGACTAAATTGAAACTACTTTACCATTACACAAGGTTGAATAAGTCTAAGCACAAGCTATCGAAATAAGTGTATAAGTAAATACAAACATGGGTAAGACTAAATTAATCTACTTAAATGTTGAAGAAAGTTGGGTAAGGCTAAATTGAAGCTATCCAAACGTTCAAAAGGTTGGATAAAGCTAAATTGAAGTAAGCTAAAATTGAAAAAAGTTTGATATGACTAAATTGAAGTTGCTCAAACATTACACAAAGTTCGGTAAAATTAAATTGAAGCTATCTAAACGTCACACAAAGTTAGATAATGCTAAACATAAGCTATTCAAATAAATGTATAAGTTCAAACAAAGTTAGATAAAGTTAAATAGAAGCTACCAAAATGTTACGCAAGGTTAGATAAAGCTAAATTGAAGTTATCTATACTTTAAATAAAGTTGGATAAAGTTAAATTGGAGTTACCCAAACGTTCACAAGGTTAGGTAACACAAAAATTAAGTCAACCAAATGTTTCACAAAATCGAAAAGGCTTATTTGAAGCTTCATAAACTTTACACAAGGTTGCATAAGTCTAAGTATAAGTTATCCAAATAAGTGTGTAAGTTCAAATAATATTGGGTAAGACTAAATTGAAGTTGTCCAAGCATTACGCAATGTTAGATAAGGTTAAGCATTAGCTATTCAAAGTTGGGTAAGACCAAATTGAAGTTACCCAAGTGTTGAAAAAAAATTGGGTAAGACTAAATTAATACGACCCAAATGTTGAATAGAATTGAGTAATGCTAAATTTGATTTACCCTAACATTTTACGAGATTAGGTACGACTAAATTGAAGCTACTTAAACGTGACACAAGGTATGTGATGCATAATTTTTATTGTGCAAAAAATGTAGAACAAATGTAAGAAATGAATTCACGCAATATGTGCAAGTATACAAAGCAAATGTAAAAGGTTATAAATAGCCTAGTCATCTCACGAAATTGGTTACTAATTAAAGTCTTGTTCAAATGTAGGCTAGATCGTCAAAGCTAAAATAAAATGTAAAAAAGATAGATAAAATCTAATTTTTGTGATCTAAACTACCAATAATGAAACAGTTTTAGCTAGGAGAATAGCTAAAAACATAAAAAATAAGAAGAAAATGGACGCTAGCAACAATCTAATAACAATGTTAACATCATGGGAATTTCCTTTGTATTTCTAAATGCAACTTTTCATGAAATAATGGTGAGAAGTGAACTACACAATATCACTTAGTCAAATGCTCAATCTCAATAGCCAATCACAAGGTTCTTTAAATTCTCATTTAATAGTCAAGCATTAAGCATGTGCAATGTGCATTAGTGAAGTGATTATCATTAATCTCCTCCTTCAACCGTAAGAAGATTATGTGTAGTTATTGTGTGTGCAAAGAAGTTCTCTAAACGTTCTTTTTTTCTTAAAAGCAAATGTAAGCAAGCATGAATGGATGATCAATTGAAACATACTATTAATAAAAATAATTTTAATATATTGTTCAACATCTCCCTTTTCATTAGAAGGTACAAAAAGTTACACAAAATCAGTCCATAATCTTCACCTTGGACGTATTAGTTCATGCTTTCACCAAAATAAGAAGTAACAAGTAAGAAAACACTAGACATTACAAAATGAACAAGTTCTTCAACAATAACAAAAACTATTGGTAAAAATATAGAGAAAATGAAAGAACCTACTACTCTATTCCAAGAAAGAGCTAAGACTAAGAATAAGCTTACGAAAACAAGAGTAGAAAGCTAAGAAAGTTGTTGGAAGTTAAGAGAAAAAACTCAAAGAAAAGAGTTGGTCAAAAGGAGGATAAAATTAGGTTAGAGTTTCATGCTTTTCATGGTTCTTTTAAAGTTATAAGTTAGGTATGATCAATTTTCAAGATTAAATCTTGAATGACATGTTTTCTCATTAAAATAGGTCATTTTGACACGGGTCCGAATGGTGAAGGCTCATTTAATGAGCTCTCCAAAAATTTCCCCTCGTGTAGAAAAGAAATTCAGTCGAAATTGAACAATGGAATTCTATTGTTTTAATGAAATGTTGTTGGCATTCAAATGTCAAAAATTCTTCTAGACTGAATGCTTAAAGCATTAACTTTTCTTTCTTTAAAATCTTCAAAGAGCTAACATTTTTGGGCTTTTACTTTTTCTTTTCAAGTTTGATGTGAAACTTTTGACATTCTGAGTTCCTGATATATATACAACTTAGCGAGAAATTGGTTTTCTAAAATTCAATATGACATTTTTCTTCATAAACCAACAAATTATCTAAGATTTCAATCCTTACCTCTAAATACTCATGCAATAATTTATACAAAAATCTTTGTTTCTAAGTTATTTCAAACATCAAAGTAATTTAATTTAAGCTTAATTTCCCTAGAATTGTTCAAATAAAAGGCATAAATAACTCTCTAAATGAAAGTTTTTATTTGGATTAGACTAAATTAAAACTACAAAAATGCTACACAAATAAAACTAAGCAAGCATCTAAGTGTGTAATTTCAATTAAAGTTGGGTAAGGATAAACTTAAACTACCTAAACGTTTAAAAAATTGGGTAAGGTAAATTAGAGCCACCTAAATGTTCCACAAATTGAAGTAATCTAAATATCGTACAAGGTTGAGTAAGGTTAAATTAAAGCTAGCCGAACTTTATAAAAAGTTGGGTAAGGCTAAATTAAAGTAATTCAAATGTTAAAATCGTTGGATAAGGCTAAGCATAAACTATCTAAAGAAGAAGGTAAGTTCAAACAAAGTCAGATAAGGTTAAATTGAAGTTATCCAAATGTTCTTAAAAGTTGATTAAGACTAAATATAAGCTGTTCAAACAAGTGTGTAAGTTCATACAAGGTTGAATAAGGCTAAATTAATGTTATTTAAATGTTTCAAAATGTTGGATAAGACAAATCAGAAGCTATCAAAATTAGTGTGTAAGGTGAAACAAATTTGGGTAAGACTAAATTGAAGCTACTCAAATGTCTGAACAAAGTTGGGTAAAACTAAATTGATGTCACCCAAACGTTTCAAAAAATTGGGTAATGATAAATTGAAGCTACCCAATTGTTACACAAGGTTGGATAAGACTACCATATTATAATTGACTGTCCTCAAGTTTCAATTGTTTGTAGTTGTGATATCATGTTGTTTTAACCAACTAGTATTTTAGTTTGTGTATCCCTTGATAGTGAGTACATTACTAAAAATTAATTAATTAGAATAATTTTGGGTTATTTATATTTTTTTCTTTTACAAACTATGTCCCTTAAATCTTGATTTTACTTCATATTCCTAACATTTTCATGATTAGACACAATATCTGACTTTTTATGTAAATCGCTATATTTTTCATGCTTATGGTTAAAATTATCATTATGATGTGTTGAAAGGAGCGACGACGTCGGCATCGGAGGTGTTGACAACGATGGCAACGGAGTCGTCATCTACGGCAGTGTGTGGCGGCGATTTTGTTTCAAGCTTGCTGAAGAAGAAGAAGAAACCCACTATGGGTTTCTTGCTGCTGCCAAATGCGTGAAAATGGAGGGAAAGAGAAAATTTTGCTCTCTCTTTCTTTTTCTCTAAACTTCCAAGAATACCCCTCTTTCCATTTTTTCTCAAATCAACCTTTTAACACGTAATTACTTTTTTTCTCACTTTTATCAAATGCAACCCAATTGATAAAATGTCTTTCAAATGTAAAAAAAGACCCAAGATGCTTCAGTCAAAACATTGGATGCATGCTAACATATATATAGTGAATAAAAATGGGTGTACATGGTTTAAATGAAAGTGGTCACACTAAACTAATTCTCAAGTTTGTTTTAACCACTTAAACAAAATTGGTTCTTTTATTAACTATGTATTAATAATTAATCTTGATATATTTTAGTGATGTTTAATTAAATGGAATCCTAATTATAATTAAAGTCTAGGCCATATTTTAACAACTATCACTTTCAAGAAATTTAATTTTATTAATTAAGGAAAAATGTTTACTTTCTAAAGTTATATTGTTAGTTTCTTAATCAATATTTCTATTTCTAAGGCTACCAATTTCCTCTTCTAATTTCGATGAACAAGATTCAATTTCTTTATTTTTATTCCTCAATTCACTCAATGTAATTTTTAATTCACATGAAAAACAATTGAGATCCTCATTCTCTTGCCAACAAGAGCACTTTTTTAGTGGCATTAGTATATACCCAATAACCAAGAGATCTTGGATTTGATCCCTCTACCCCAAATGTTGTAATCTGAAAAAAAAAAACACATCGTTCTCTTTTTCAAAAAATTTAATTCTATCATTTAATGCATTTTTCTTGTCATTATATGCTAGAGATGTTCATATTCCTCGTTGGGGTGGGGAACAGGGCTGGGGACGGGGACAAAGAGTTCCTCGTTGCCTAAACAGAGTTGGGGATGTGGAATGTATTCCACATCCCCGTTTCTGCAATTATTGCCTCGTTTACATTTTTTTAATTTATTTTTCTTCCATTATACTCTTTAATTTTCAGATAAAAAAAATATTTGTTTGTGAACTTATTTTTTCACATGAATAATTTTCCTTAATAATTAAGGATATAGTTGAAACTTAATAAATATTTTTAAAGAAAATTTAATCATTTGAGATTAATATTTAAAAGATATAAAAATTGAAAAAAGAAAAAAAATCGTAGGGAAATCGATCCCCACCAATTCCTTGCAAGGAATGTTTGCCCTAATCCCTGCAAAAAAAATGGTGAATTTTGTAGGGATGGAAAATGATTTTGGTGACAGGGACGGGGAAGTCATTCCCTAACCCCACCTTGCCTTATAGATATCTCTATTATTGACATTAATCTTATTTTGTACGAATATATTATTAGATCCATTTTTAAACATACATTTTCATCTGCAAAGATTTATTTTCATTCGACAACATTTTATATTTTTTATATAATAAATTGATTGACTTTGACTTTAATTAATAACAATATGTTAATTAGCATAATTATATTAAAATGAGTTTAGGTAAATTAAATACATTTTAGGTTTAGGTAAATTAAAAGACTCATTAAATAATTAAGAGATTAGAGAAATTAGTTGTATAACTAATTAGGGGTTTATAATTAGGTGGAACCAATTTTATTAAACTCATGTGAATCATTTATTGAAATTTATAAATATGGCATTAACTCATTATTAAACTTAAGCTTCTGGTTCAGTTTTAGAAATGAAGCTTCTGGTTCAGTTTTAGAAATGAAATGCAAATGAATATTGTTAATTGAGATTTGGAAAAATGAAAGGAATATGTTACTTTGCATTACAAGGTCATTCTTGGAAAATAATTAACCAATAGAGAGGTTTTTGTTGGTAAAATAGAAAGAAGAGAGAGAATGGAATTCCCCCACCACTTTCTCATTTGAACGCAGTTAGTAGAGAAATCCAGAAGATGGGTTCTTTTATTTGCAACAGCTCTTAGATGGAGAAAAAGTCTTCGGCCACCACTGCCGCAAATTTCCTCTGCCCGAAGTT
The DNA here is from genome assembly GCA_036507275.1 of Sicyos edulis. NCBI lineage: Eukaryota > Viridiplantae > Streptophyta > Magnoliopsida > Cucurbitales > Cucurbitaceae > Sicyos > Sicyos edulis. Next base: position 33,881 of record JAYKKH010000053.1, on the reverse strand, counting down.
GCATGTCTCTATGGTTTCGATCTTTTGGCAAGATAGAGGACATGATTTGTTATGAGGAAAATTGAGGCAACCTATGAAAAGAACTATGTCAAGTAAAATTTGATCTCAAGTCTAGTTTTTAAAATGGGTAATGAAAGCATGAAAAGACTAGATGAATTAAATGAGATAATTTCCATAATGAAAAGTGTATGAGATGTTTCTTTAATGAAAAAAAAAAAAACCATGCCATAGTGTTTGTTAATATTTTTTATGCATGTAACATTGTTAAATTTGCCGTGAAAGTTGATAGGATTAGTTTAGCTTTCGAGGTTGTGTTTGCCGCCATAAAAGTAAACGACCAAGTTTTTTAAAAGGAAAATTTAAAAAGTCTAGTTTTGATTCTTTGGTTATCAGAGAGAGATCCAATAGGATTGTAACAACATAAATAAACATAAAGGTTTATGTTTAGGGGAGCTAGTCATGTGAAATGCTACTATTTCCATAAGGTAAGCCTTGGTTTAGAGTTTTATTGTCCTAATCTTAAAATCAATTTTTGAGAAGGGAAATGTAAAGAATGTGAGTCCAGTGGTGTTAAAAAGTATATAGTACTTGTAGTTAGCTCCACTTGAGAGGATGTCTTGAATTGTGCATTCAAGATGTTCTTTCCATTTGTCATCTAATAGGAGATTGACTTGTAGACTTTCGTAACTAATCGTTGTAGGGTAGAGCTATATTAGGGGTTGGCCAAATTTGTAAGGTAGATGTTGATTAGGCAATAGACTTCATGATGGGAGTATTATGCTTCTAACTGGGGTAAGGTATGTACTCGGCGTTAGAAGGAACTTAATATCTCTAAATATACTTGATCGACTAGGTTTCACCATTGTGATCAAGAATGGTGAAATGGGTATCATAAAGGGAAATAGGGTAGTATTGAAAGGTTTCCTAATAATACGTTTTTCTCTCTTAAAGTTCTTTTTGATGTATGCTTGAGTATCCTAGGTAAAGAAATTGACTTGTATAAATCTACTTTGTTGCATAGAGGTTTAGGTCATGTTATTGAGCTAGGGATTAACGACTTACAATAATTTTTTCCAAATGTAAAAAGTGTTACCTTGATATTGTAAATTTTTTTTTTACGTGTACAATGGAAAAGTAGGATTTAGTGGAGGTTGTTAATTTCATGTGCATGAAATAGAATGGTGATTTTCTATTTCATTGAATTTTCATGTGCATGAAATAGAATGGTGATTTTCTATTTCATTGAATCATTCTAATATGTTTACTATTGATGGAAAGATTGTTTTTATTTTGTGAAAATAAATATAATTCTTTTGGTATACTTGTTTGGTGAATTAATCATGTATGAACACACTGTAACTCATGGGTAAAGTCGATTAGAATGGATTCTAGAACTTTGGATAGGAGAGTTGGTATTATGGTAGAAGAAGGAGCTTTGAGGTTGTCACATTTTTAATGAACATTGTAAGTTGTGTGTTTTTGTAGTTTTCCCCTTCCTACCGTAAATGAACTTACTAAGAAATGTGACTTTTCTTAAGATACCCTTGTTTATTTTTTTTATAAACTTTCAATTATGATAAACCAAAATACTTCAATATATCCATTTTTTAAAAGAGTTGTTTGTAATTTGAACCTAGATTAGGTTTCAAAGTATGAAAAAGTAAATCACCACAATTTAACCCTTCATTCTAAATCTAAGGTGTTGTCGCGCATTCCACTAGCTTAACATCTTGTTTTGATAAAAGGGTAGCTTAGTGGAGGTGGATGGTCTTACTCATCTTGTGTGTTGAGTTGGTTTAAATTGGTAATATCCTTATGTGGTTTTTCCTTCATGTTTTGAAGTGCATCTCTATTTTATTTTGCTTGCCTACTTAATTTCTTTGACTAAATGTTAAAGGTGTGAATATCAATATTTCATTAAAGGATTGCATTATGTGTCGATGTATGTTTCTTCGAAATGGTGATTGACATGTTTAGGCAAGACAAAATGTGTGTTATGAGACAATATTATTAGAGGGAGTTTTTTGTTGTAAACAACTTATATATTTTGTCTCTAATTGTTTGTGAATCACAATTTGTTTGAAAATTAGTCATGCATGGAAATAGTAGTACTTGAGTTTGCATTAAGTATACTTTTGCATAAGTTTTTTTTTTTTTTTTTTTTTTTTTTTTTTTTTATAAAAACCTTGATTGTTTTAGAGAAAAATATTGATTAAGCTATGTTTAGTAGGGACCCGCCCCTATAGGAGCGGTGAATCCCCGAATAGGCTGTGAATAGGGGAGTGAGTGGGGATGAAAAATTCCCTGCGAGCTAAATGAGGATGTAGATGGGGAAAGTATTCCCCATCCCCGTTTCCCTGTTCCCTGGCCCGTTCATATTTTATATATATATTTTTTAAATACATTTATATGCATAAAGTAGTAAGAAAAACTTATTTAAATTAATATTTTCCTTAATTAATTATTGAATTAAAAATCAATAAACATTTGTTTTAATACTGAAAAAATTATCTAAGATTTATTGAATTGAGTTAAGAGTCGAAAAAATTTGAAAAAAGTTAAGAATAAAAAAAGAAAAGATGAAGAGTTAAATGAGAAACTATTCCCTGTGGGGAACCTGATCCTCGTGATTTCCGCGCGGTAAATCCCAGCCCTGATCCCCACAAAATTTTCCGATGAATTTTACGGGGATGGAGATTGAAATGACTAGCGGGGATGGGGGTGGTAAAATCATCCCCGTCCCCTCCCCGCCCCGTTGACATCTCGATGTACAAGGGTTGGGTTGGTTTGGGTTAAGGGTAAATTTTGAACCAACCCATAAATTCGATTTGGTCATTTAACCAACCCAACCCAACCCAATTATCAAAACAACCCAACCCAATCCTTTATTTCGGGTTGAGTTGGGTTGGGTACATCGGTTTAAATGAAAATATGAAAATAAAGAAATAAAAATATGAAATGTTTTTTTGTAGATATGTGTGAGATAAGTTTTGACCAATGTTAGAGTTTAGAGGATGAATGGACCAAAAGCATTTTCCTTTATCTAAAGTTTTAATCCCAAAAAAGGATAGAAGAAAACACTTTAATACAATACAAAAAATTTTACGAACTTGTTTTAAAAAAATACTTTTAAAACTTGACCTAAGAAATGAATTTTAAAAATTGGAACTAAAAAAATACTTTTAAAAACAGAAGTATAACTAGAAAGATATAGACGGGTGAGCATTAGATAGCGTGGACATACATCTCAAAATCAATTAGTTTCCGAAAGAGTATGATCAACCTTTCTTATTCATCTTCGCTAGTTGATCGTCAGTTATGCTTTTTGGAATAACGTTGCTATCCAAAAGAGCATGATCAACCTTTTGTTGTCTTAGAATGGCCAACATCTTTATTTTCCAAAGGCCAAAGTCGCATTTCCCTATCATATTGTTCTACTTTGAATTTTGTATTCATCATGAAATAAAAATAAATAAATAAAATAAATTGCACTACTAATAGTCTTTTCAACAAAAAAAAAAAGTTTAACTACAATGTAAGAATAATATCGACAATTCTTTACTTAGAACTAAAGAATACAAAAAAAAAAAAAAAACATCATTTGCATACATCTTTTTATAAGAAACTTTTATTCATGAATAACAACCAAGAATTCAATCATGGAAAAAAAATATTCAAAGAATAACAAGTTTACTTTACTATTTTTCTAACTAAGACTCATTTAACGTGGAAGATTCAAGAATTATGCTATGATACCATCTGTTATAAAATCCCTAAGACCTATTACATGTGATTTAGAATGTAGTACCACTGATTTAAACCCAATTTAAGCGGCTAGAAAATTTTGGACAGATTGTATAATGATCCAAAATAGTGAGTAAAGTGTTAAAAAGAGCAAAAAAAAGACGCCAAGATTTAAATGGTTCGGTCAAACTATCTACTCCACTAGCTAAGGGGGTTTTATAACCTTTGCTTTAGACAACATTATATAAATAAAAATCGCATATTTCAAGTTCGTTACAGCAAATAATTCAAGAGCAAACAACAATAAACAAAACCTAGATACCAAGAATAAAGTAAGAACTACACAAAATGCACAATTGAGATCAAGGAAATAAAAACACCTTGAAGAGAATCCAATGCCTAAAATAAGTCTTCAATCTTCTTTTCCTCTAGAAATCCAACAAGGTTTCAAGATCTCTCCAAACCTTTAAGTATCAACATACTTGAAGCTTTCCGTGTAACGGCCCGGAAAATTTCATCTCGGTCTTCCCGGGAGGCCCAGGGGCATTTTGGTAATTTTGGGTCGGGCCGACAGGGCCGGTTTTGAAATTAAATTTGCCGGAATAATTATGAGTCAATTTGAAAAGAATTGGGATTTTTGGTGAAGGCGTTTGGGCTTGGGAAGGAGCAAAAATAAATAGGGAATTAAATAGCACGTCGAGCAGGAATCGAACCAGGGTCGTGTCGCATGCTAGGCGGAGGGCACAGCCAGCCGAGCCACCGCGCTAGTTTGTTAACTTAATCGCGCGATCTTGTGCTTATGCTTGTCTGTCCCCTGTTTTGCTTTAAAAGGCAGCTCGCCCGAGCTTCGCCCCACTTTTCTTCTTCTTCTTCCTCGCGATCACCCCCGACCGACTGGGCTTTTCTCGCGAATTTTCCTTCCCCCACGCCGACCTCGACTCGCCGGAGCTCCCTCGCCGCTCGTCTCCCTCCGGTAAGCTTTCCTTTCTCTTCTCTTCTCTTTTCCTTCTCCTCCGAATCCATTTCTTCTCCCTAGTTTCGTTTCCGTTCATCGGCCGAGTTGAGGCGATTTGAAGTATGGGTTTTGTGCAGCTAGTGTAGGGGAGTTCTTCTTCAAGGAATCGAGCGTCGAATCCCCGTGGATCGCTTGGATTTGTGTCTTTTGTTCGCCCCTGTTCGCGCGCGAAAACAGAGCCCCTGTTCGTCGAGCTCGCCAGCGTGCCGTCCGTCCGCGCGCGCGCGCCTCGCCCAGCTCCGCAACGCGTCGCCCGAGCCCCTGCTCGCCGAGTCGTGCCAGCATGAGCGCCAGCCGAAGCTTCTGTTCGCCCTGCATCTCCGCGCGCCTTCCGCCCGCAGCGCGTCGCGCCCCAGTGCGCACCTAACGCGCCCACGCGCCCATTTCTGCGCCCAATGCGCGCCTTCGAGCTTCCAGCCTCTTTGCCCGTTCGTGCAATCGGCTCGTTAAATGCGTTCGTCGTGCCTCGTGAGTTGCTCCCGAGCTGAGCCTTGTTTGTTTTATTATATTTAGGCCTATTGTGTGATTTTTGTGTTGATTGATAGGTTCCCGGTAGCTAGATCGAGATTGTTCGCGACTTAGGATTTCGTGCCAAACCGTCCCCGACCAAGGTAAGGATTTCTTACCGGGGTTGTGTGGACCTGCGAAAATTATATGTGATTGTTGATTGATTGCTTGTTTGTGATTATTGACATGTGTAGCTAGGTGCTTCAATCTGAATTCCCGGTTAGCATGATTTCTTGGTTAATTCTCATGTTAATCCATGCTAGGTTGTTCCTTTCTGGCATGCTCGTATCTGTTCCTTGCTTCGTAGTAGCATGCTAGGCTCGTTGTATTCGTATTGAGCACGTATTGGATTTTATGGAATTGTTTGTTGCTTGCTAGGGCGGGTTAAATTGCGGTAGATAGCATCATCCGGGCCGATGCATAAAGAACCTTGCATCCATGGCGGGGACGTCGAGCAAGTCATTCCGTCCCCGACCCCGTGAGGGATTTGCTAACCCGAGAGCGGTAGGCCCTCGCAATCTTGGGTGAGGGTGGCGGTCGTTAAATGCCCCAACGGTCGGGATGATGACTTGGCATTGCCTCGTCCCGGCGGCCGCATGTCCTCGGCATGTTTGGCAGTAGCCCCTGATTGCCACCTGTTAAGGCAAGGACGGCTTCCTGGTGTAAGCCTACCACGACCGTTTCTTGGCCCAAGGTGCGGTGGTTCAGGCTGACATAGTTTACGTGTCCAGGTCTCACACCCCTATGTCAGTGACACCGATCCAAAGATTTAGTTAGGCGTGGTGACTGGATATGGGCAGCTTGCCTTCGCACCACAACCCCCATAGTTCTGCAGAGCACGCGGTGCATGCTTATGCTCATTACAAACGCCGATCGGAGAGCTCCTCGGGATTGTGAGCCGTGTACCTTTCGCGTCGACGATGACAGCGGTGAGGCCGGGACTTGTTTCTCGTATAGGGCGACTTATGTATTGGGCTGTGTGATGATTTTATTCCGGACTAAGCCACCGAGTTGGCATCCGAGGCCCAAGTGTGGGCTAAGCTATGTGCTCTATTCTGTGTTATATTCATAGCTTGCATACGCTCATCGAGATGACCATGTATATCGTATTGTACCCCGGTTGGGGATTCTTACTGAGTAATTCGTTACTCACCCTTATTCTGTGGTTTTCCACAGGTAATCGTGGTGCGCGACCGGATGCCTGAAGGAGGAGCTGTGATCATGGGGCCCAGTCTTCCAACTCTGATTTTTGTATTATGACTCTCGTGTGTTTTTGTTTTCCCCTGAATGCATGTAGCCGGGCACGAAGCCCTAGGATGTTTGTAAATATTTGTGGATTCCAGCATGTTGTATCTGAACAGGTTTTGAATGGCTTTTAGTAAAGCTCTGATCAGAGTAAACTTTGGAAATGTATTTATCTGGAACAGTGCTTGGAAACAGGGGCGGGTGTTTCAGGGAAAATGTCTAGTTTTTAAAGGGGTTATTTTGAATGTTTTGTTTTAATTGGAATCCGAAATCATGTCTAGTTAAATGTCCTTTACTTTGAATGCATGCATTGGGGTAAGGGCCCATTTAGTGCCCCATTCGGGTCGGTCCCTTACAGTTGGTATCAGAGCTCAGAGTCATAAATTCTGTAGTATGACCTGTTGTTGTAGGTCGTTTTCCCATGATCACTAGCACTCCGACAGTCATCAGGTACGCCTAAGTTTACTATTTGTTGTTTAAAAAGGGTTAAGAATTTACAATACCTGTCATCTAGTGTATGCCTTGTGTAGTATTGTGGAGCGGAGACGAGCATGTTCTGACTCGTTATTGGTTTGGGTGTAGATCGCCAAATGCCGCTTACCGCGCTAGAAGAGGACGCCCGAGAGGAGGCCGAGGTGTCAGGATCGGATCTGACACCGCAGGGACATCGTCCCAAGCTGAGACGGATAGCATTCCGCCTGTAGCTCCCCCGGTTGAGGCCAGAGTAGGCATTGAGGCGACTGTGCGCCGTGAGACTGCTCCTGGAGCAGAATTTGCTAATTCCATGAGGTCTATGGTGGTTGACCTGTTGAGTGGCCAGAGGGCAGAGACCCAGGCTTTATTGGCAGCACAGCGGGAAGAGTCCCGAGCTCAGATCGAGCAGCTGACTCGTTTGTTTCAACAGGGCGCAGCAGCACCCCCAGCTCCGCAGGAGCCAGCAGCCTTTGAGGCAGAAGTGGCAGAAGGTGCCGATGAACTTGGTAAATGGTTGAAGGACTTCGTAAAGTGGAACCCTGATAAGTTTGACGCCACAGGTGACGCTTTATCAGCAGCCAGATGGATTGCCCATTTGGAGTACACCTTCCTGATTATGGTGTGCCCCGATGTGCAGAGGCCGAGGTGTGCAGCCCATGCGTTAGGGGGCGTAGCTAGATGGTGGTGGGAGTCCACCTTGAGTGAGAGACCAGCTGGGTCTCCACCTGCCACACAGGAGTTCTTTAAGTCCGAGTTCAGGGTCAAATATATTAGCGATGAGGCTCAAGAGAAGATGGTGGCACTTTTCCAGAATCTGCAGCAGGGTTCTGATTCGATAGAAGAATACGAAAGGAAGTTTTCGGAGTATGGCTATTTTGCTCCGCAGCTGATAGCGACCCCTGAGTTGAAAATTCGGAAGTTCATTTCGTCCGTGCAGAGCGGGTGTGTCTCAGGATGTCAGAGCCCTGGCCCCTATCACTTATGCTAAAGCGGTTCAGCTGGCCACTATTTATAACGGAAAGTATCCTGTTGAGCGGGCTGGCGCCGCTCCGGTGCAGCGTCCTGTCCAAGCTGTAGTGGGGCAGAAGAGGAGGTTTGAGTTCAGAGGAGGCGGCCAGCGTCGCCAAGGGCCGTTCCAGAACCGGGATCAGCGTAGGATTCCGGCCCAGTTCCAGCCTCGCCAGCAGGGCGGTCCTAGGCAGACTCCTACTTGTGCCACTTGTGGAAGAGCCCACTTCGGAGCTTGTCAGGCCGGGCTCAGGCGGTGTTTCCGATGTGGAAAGGAGGGGCATATGATCCGTTCTTGTGATCAGCCAGCTATGGCAGTTCAGCCGGTGCAGCAGCAGCAGGGCCGGGTGTTCGCTACGAACCGTCAGGAGGCTGAGCGTGCAGATGCCGCAGTGGCAGGTACGCTTCTTGTTTTGGATCATTGTGCATTTGTCTTGTTTGACTCTGGTTCTACGCACTCGTTTGTATCTGTTTTGTTTGCTGAGCATGCTAAGTTGAGATTAGAGCCTCTAGGTTTTGAATTATCTGTTGCTACTCCTTCGGGAGTTAATATGTTAGCTAAAGATAAGATTAAGGATGGCCGGATCGAGATATCCGGAGAGTTGCTGGTAGCTACGCTCATAGTTCTACCCATGAGTGGTTTCGACGTGATTCTTGGTATGGAATGGTTAGCCGCTAACCACGCATTGATTGACTGCCACCGGAAGGAAGTAGTGTTCAGGCCGCCGGGTCGGCCCAGCTTCAAGTTTCGTGGAGCCCAGGGTGGAGTTTGCCCGCCGATGGTGTCAGCTGTGAAAGCCCGTCGTTTGCTAGCTCATGGAGCTTGGGGCTACCTAGCCAAATTGTCCGGAGAGAGCCGTCCCTCACTGACTGTTGATCAAGTGTCGGTTGTGCGGGAGTTTGCTGACGTGTTCCCTAAGGAATTACCGGGGTTGCCCCCGAAGAGAGAGGTTGACTTCACAATTGAGCTCGAGCCGGACCCTCCTATCTCGAAGGCTTCGTATCGTATGGCGCCAGCCGAGCTAAAGGAACTGAAGGTTCAGCTGCAGGAGATGTTAGATCGAGGATTCATCCGTCCGAGTGTGTCCCCGTGGGGAGCGCCAGTGTTGTTTGTGAAGAAAAAGGATGGTTCGATGCGCCTATGCATTGACTATCGTGAGCTTAATAAGGTGACTGTGAAGAATAAATATCCGTTGCCCCGTATCGATGATTTGTTCGATCAGCTTCAGGGAGCTTCCGTGTTCTCCAAGATAGATTTGAGATCTGGGTATCACCAGTTGCGGATTAGGGACGCCGACATTCCTAAGACAGCGTTCAGGTCTAGATATGGGCACTACGAGTTTGGGGTCATGTCGTTTGGATTGACGAATGCACCAGCAGCGTTCATGGACATGATGGATAGGGTGTTCAAAGCATTTTTGGACAGCTTCGTCATTGTGTTCATTGACGATATTCTGATCTATTCAAGGACCAGAAAGGATCATGCAGAGCATTTGAGGAAAGTGTTGACAGCCTTGAGGAAAACCAGCTTTATGCGAAATTTTCCAAATGTGAGTTCTGGTTGGAACAAGTGGCCTTCTTAGGTCATATAGTCTCGAGAGATGGTATAGCTGTGGATCCTGCAAAGATTGAGGCCGTGAGTTCGTGGGCCAGCCGACTTGATTCTGCGAGATACGCAGCTTCCTAGGTTTGGCAGGTTACTACCGTCGGTTTGTTAAGGATTTTTCCGCCATAGCCTCGCCCCTCACTCGTCTGACGAGGAAGGGTGTCGAGTTTGTTTGGGACGGTAGGTGTGATGAGAGCTTTGCCAGGCTCAAGCGCAGTTTGACTTCACCCGATGTTGGCGATCCGGAGGGGACAGGTGGTTTCGTGGTTTACAATGATGCTTCCAAGTTTGGGTTGGGTTGTGTGTTGATGCAAAGACGGAAGGTCATTGCTTATGCTTCCCGTCACCAAGCCATATGAGCAGAACTATCCGACTCATGATATGGAGTTGGCAGCAGTGGTGTTTGCACCGAAGATTTGGAGGCATTATCTATACGGTGAGCGGATTCAGATGTTTACCGATCACCAGAGCCTCAAGTATCTGTTTACCCAGAAAGAGTTGAACATGAGGCAGAGGAGATGGTTAGAGCTAGTGAAAGATTATGATTGCGAGATTCTGTACCATCCGGGTAAAGCCAACGTTGTAGCTGATGCATTAAGTAGAAAGACGTCGCACTCTGCTGTATCGCTGAGTTCCCAGCCCAGATTGCAGAGAGAGTTCGAGCGGGCTGAGATTGCGATATTCTTTGGTGAGGTTCTTTGCCAGAGTAGCTCGGTTGTGATCCGACCATCGATTAGGCAGCGGATTATTGATAGTCAGCTGAGTGACCCTGCACTTAAGAGGTTGGTTGACAGAGTCAGTGTTGACGGCGACTTTGATTTTGTATATTCACCAGACAGTGGGCTGACGTACAGAGGCCGGATGTGTGTTCCGGATGTTGCCGGTTTGCGAGCAGAGTTGCTCTCAGAGGCCCACAGTTTTTCGTTTGCTTGGCACCCCGGGGGTACCAAGATGTATCAGGATCTTAAGCGGACATTACGGTGGATGGGTATGAAAAGAGGTGTTGTGGAGTTTGTCGATCGATGTCTCACTTGTCGACAAGTGAAGGCACCCAGCAGAACCAAAGGATTATTGCGGCCCGAGTGTGCCTCGATGGAAATGGGAAGAAATCTCCATGGACTTCATTTCGGGTTTGCCGAGGACTCCGAGGAAGTTCACTCAGATCTGGGTGATAGTTGACCGTTTGACTAAGAGCGCACACTTCATTCCCGGTAGAGACACTTATACCGTGGAACAAAGGCGGCGCATTTGTTTTAGAGTAGATCATTCGCTATCACGGTGTGCCCGTGAGGATCGTGTCGACCGTGATTCGAGGTTCACTTCTCGTTTCGGAGAGCGCTCGGAAGGGTTTAGGTACCGAGTGCGATTTGGCACAACTTTTCACCCTCGGACCGATGGTCGGTGAGAGGGAGAACCAGATTCTCGAAGATATGTTGAGGGCTTGTGTGTTGGATTTCGGGCGGTTGGGACCAGATATCACATATCGATGGAGTTTGCATATAACAACAGTTATCAGTCGACGATTCAGATGGCTCCATTCGAGGCTTTGTATGGCAAGCGTTGCCGATCTCCTGTGTTCTGGGAAGAGGTTGGTGATAGGCAAGTTTTGGGTCCCGAGTTGCTTGCAATTGACCAATGATGCTTTGTCGAAGAAGATTAGAGCCCGTATGTTGACACACCCGCAGCGCGCAGAAGAAGAGTTATGCCGATGTTCGACGTCGGGATTTGGAGTTTGAGGTTGGTCAGCATGTATTCCTGAAGGTCGCACCAATGCGAGGAATTTTGAGGTTTGGCAAGCGTGGGAAGCTGAGCCCCCGTTTTGTTGGTCCGTTTGAAATCTTGGAGAGGATCGGCCAGGTTGCTTATCGATTAGCCTTGCCTCCGTCATTGTCAGCAGTGCACAGTGTATTTCATGTATCGATGTTAAGGCAGTACGTGCCGGACCCGTCGCACACTGTGGATTTTGAGCCTTTGCAGCTGAATTAGGAATTGAGCTTCGAGGAAAAGCCAGTGGGAATTCTTGCCTTTGAGACAAAGACACTGCGTAATCGTGAAATCCGGCTGGTAAAGGTTCAGTGGAGGAGTCAGAGTTTAGAGGAAGCCACTTGGGAACGGGAGGATGAGATGAGATTGCAGTATCCCGAGCTGTTCCAATCTTAAGTGACTTTCGAGGACGAAAGTCTTGTAAGGGGGGAGTATTGTAACGGCCCGGAAAATTTCATCTCGGTCTTCCCGGGAGGCCCAGGGGCATTTTGGTAATTTTGGGTCGGGCCGACAGGGCCGGTTTTGAAATTAAATTTGCAGGAATAATTATGAGTCAATTTGAAAAGAATTGGGATTTTTGGTGAAGGCGTTTGGGCTTGGGAAGGAGCAAAAATAAATAGGGAATTAAATAACGCGTCGAGCAGGAATCGAACCAGGGCCGTGTCGCATGCTAGGCGGAGGGCACAGCCAGCCGAGCCACCGCGCTCGTTTGTTAACTTAATCGCGCGATCTTGTCCTTATGCTTGTCTGTCCCCTGTTTTGCTTTAAAAGGCAGCTCGCCCGAGCTTCGCCCCACTTTTCTTCTTCTTCTTCCTCGCGATCACCCCCGACCGACTGGGCTTTTCTCGCGAATTTTCCTTCCCCCACGCCGACCTCGACTCGCCGGAGCTCCCTCGCCGCTCGTCTCCCTCCGGTAAGCTTTCCTTTCTCTTCTCTTCTCTTTTCCTTCTCCTCCAAATCCATTTCTTCTCCCTAGTTTCGTTTCCGTTCATCGGCCGAGTTGAGGCGATTTAAAGTATGGGTTTTGTGTAGCTAGTGTAGGGGAGTTCTTCTTCAAGGAATCGAGCGTCGAATCCCCGTGGATCGCTTGGATTTGTGTCTTTTGTTCGCCCCTGTTCGCGCGCGAAAACAGAGCCCTGTCGTCGAGCTCGCCAACATGCCGTCCGTCCTTGCGCATCGCGGCCGCCTACCTCCGCAACGCGTCGCGAGCCAGCCTCGCCGCCGAGTCGTGCCAGCCATGAGCGCCCAAAGCCGAGCTTCTGTTTGCCCTCAGATCTCCGCGCGCAGCCAGCGCCTGCCCCGTCACGTCAGCGCTCCAACAGGCGCACTCCAACTCGCCCACGCACCCATTTCTGCGCCCCAGCGCGCCCTTCGAGCCCCGTTGCTGCCCCGTTCGTGCAATCGGCTCGTTCGTGCGTTCGTCGTGCCTCGTGAGTTGCTCCCGAGCTGAGCCTTGTTTGTTTTATTATATTTAGGCCTATTGTGTGATTTTTGTGTTGATTGATAGGTTCCCGGTAGCTAGATCGAGATTGTTCGCGACTTAGGATTTCGTGCCAAACCGTCCCCGACCAAGGTAAGGATTTCTTACCGGGGTTGTGTGAACCCTGCGATATTATATGTGATTGTTGATTGATTGCTTGTTTGTGATTATTGACATGTGTAGCTAGGTGCTTCAATCTGAATTCCCGGTTAGCATGATTTTTGGTTAATTCTCATGTTAATCCATGCTAGGTTGTTCCTTTCTGGCATGCTCGTATCTGTTCCTTGCTTCGTAGTAGCATGCTAGGCTCGTTGTATTCGTATTGAGCACGTATTGGATTTTATGGAATTGTTTGCTGTTTGCTAGGGCAGGTTAGAATTGCAGGTAGATAGCATCATCCGGGCCTGATGCATAAAGAACCTTGCATCCATGGCAGGGACGTCGAGCAAGTCATTCCGTCCCTGGACCCCGTGAGGGATTTGCTAACCCGAGCGGTAGGCCCTGCAATCTTGGGTGAGGGTGGCAGACTGTTAAATGCCCCAACGGTCGGGATGATGACTTGGCATTGCCTCGTCCCCGGCAGCCGGCATGTCCTCAGCATGTTTGGCAGTAGCCCCTGATTGCCACCTGTTAAGGCAAGGACGGCTTCCTGGTGTAAGCCTACCACGACCGTTTCTTGGCCCCAGGTGCGGTGGTTCAGGCTGACATAGTTTACGTGTCCAGGTCTCACACCCCTATGTCAGTGACACCGATCCAAAGATTTAGTTAGGCGTGGTGACTGGATATGGGCAGCTTGCCTTCAGACCCTGGCAACCCCCATAGTCTGCAGTAGCACGCGGTGCATGCTTACGCTCATTACAGCGCCGACTGGAGAGCTCCTCGGGATTGTGAGCCAGTGTACCTTTCGTCGACAGTAGACAGGCTGAGGCCGGGACTTGTTTCTCGTATAGGGCGACTTATGTATTGGACTGTGTGATGATTTTATTCCGGACTAAGCCACCGAGTTGGCATCCGAGGCCCAAGTGTGGGCTAAGCTATGTGCTCTATTCTGTGTTATATTCATAGCTTGCATACGCTCATCGAGATGACCATGTATATCGTATTGTACCCCGGTTGGGGATTCTTACTGAGTAATTCGTTACTCACCCTTATTCTGTGGTTTTCCACAGGTAATCGTGGTGCGCGACCGGATGCTCAAGGAGGAGCCGTGATCATGGGGCCCAGTCTTCCAACTCTGATTTTTGTATTATGACTCTCGTGTGTTTTTGTTTTCCCCTGAATGCATGTAGTCGGGCACGAAGCCCTAGGATGTTTGTAAATATTTGTGGATTCCAGCATGTTGTATCTGAACAGGTTTTGAATGGCTTTTAGTAAAGCTTTGATCAGAGTAAACTTTGGAAATGTATTTATCCTGGAACAGGTGCTTGGAAACAGGGACAGGTTTCAGGGAAAATGTCTAGTTTTTAAAGGGGTTATTTTGAATGTTTTGTTTTAATTGGAATCCGAAATCATGTCTAGTTAAATGTCCTTTACTTTGAATGCATGCATTGGGGTAAGGGCCCATTTAGTGCCCCATTCGGGTCGGTCCCTTACATTCCGACTGGCCTAGATCTTCGAGCAAAGATTGATGAAGAGCTTGAATGGTTGCAGGCAAGCGACCACAGTCAGATTGAGTCACCGACGAAAAATGGCGAAAGATGAAGGCAACGGTTGTAATAAGATCGGAGAGGGGCGACCGCCCTCTCCTCCAACCAAAAACCCCTCTCTCTCTATTGATATTTACTTTTTCTTTCAATCAATTAGATGCTTATTCGACTTTTCAAAATCTCTACCTCACTCCATTAAATGAGGTTTATTTATACACTTTTCCATATGTGGGGTTTCAATAATACTAGATATAGATGATTAAAACTAATTATAACTTAATAACCTCTTCAAACTAATTACATGTTAAATATTATGACCCAACAAAAGGGAATTTAAGCCCATAGAAAACTCTGAAATCCACTCAATTATCCTAAATGGTCAAGGAAATTTTAGAACTTATTTTCTCAAGAAATATCTACTCATTCTTATCTAAAGTGAAGTTGTGGCAAAATCATGGCCACATGATTTACTTGATCACCAAAGAAAAATGTGGACCATTGGATCTTATTTGGAGCCCAAGTTTATGGGTAGTATAAATAGGTGATGTCATTAGTTGGCAAATCATCCCAAAATCATCCAAGACATCCCACATCTAAAGTGAGTGAGGTTGTGAGATAAAAATAGAGAGTGTTCCTCATTGTAAGTAAGTTTGTTGTACTTTGTAAGAGAGAAAGTTGTAACTCCTATTTTTGTGATAAAGTTCTTCTATCCTTGTCCTGGTTTTTATCGTAATTTGTTTAGGGGGTTTCCACGTAAAATCATTGTGTCGTTCTTTCTCTTCTTCCTCTTCATTATTATTGTAATTTTCAAGCTCTTTTTAGCTGTGACCCTACTATATTCGTGTAAACAATCACTACAAGTGGTATAAGAGCATGGTTCTTGGTGTAAATATCTACTTATCGTATGCTCTATAGTTGCTACTAAAAGTGGATCCTCCACATCAGAAAATAAGTTAGATACTTTCACCTTTATTGACAGGTATGTGGATTTTTTACGGTTCTTGGTAGAAGCAATGGCGGCAAGGATCAAGATTGAAAAGTTCAACGGGGCCAATTTCTCATTGTTGAAGATGAAGATGAAAGCCATCTAGAGAAAAGATAATTGTCTTGTAGCCATTAGCAAAAGGTCGGCGAACATCATAGATGATAACAAGTGGAATGAAATGGACGGTAATGCTATTGCAAATCTTCATCTAGCACTAGCAGATGCAGTTTTGTCAAGCATAGAGGAGAATAAAAATGCACAGGAGATTTGGGAACATCTTACCAAGTTGTACGAGGCCAAGTCACATCACACCAAGATTTTCCTGAAGAGGAAACTGTATACTCTTCGAATGTCAGAATCCACTTCAATGACAGAGCACATAAGCACAATGAATATTATATTTTCTCAACTCACGTCGTTGGGTTATAAAATATATTCAAATGAACGTGTTGAAATTCTACTTCGAAGTCTTCATGATTCATATGATCAACTTGTCATCAACCTGACAAATAATATTTTGACCGATTGTCTAAACTTTGATGATATTGGAGCTGTTGTCCTTGAAGAAGAAAATCGGCACAAGAACAAAGAAGAAAAGTTGGCAAGCTCATAACAAACAGAGGCTTTGTTGGTCACAAGAGGGAGATTAATGGAACATGACTTAATCCAATATCAAGGAACGTCAAAATCAAGAAGTAAGAAAAGCATGAAGTGCTACCATTGTGGCAAGAAGGGACATATGGAGAAGGATTATTGGAATCTAAACAAAAAGGATTTCAATCCTCAAGGAAATGTAGCAAGCACCTCAAATGAAGGTGATGTTTTATCTTGTGAAGCAACGAAAACTATTAAAGGTGGAAAGAGCTTGAATGATGTCTAGTTCATTAACTCGGGAGCGACTTATCACATGACCTATTGACAAGAATGGTTTGATCATTATGAACCTATCTCAATAGGATATGTGTTCAGCTACAATGATAATGCCTAAAAAATTGTAGGTATTAGAACTATCAAGTTGAAGTTCCATGATAATACTGTTCGCACAATTCAACATGTGCGACATGTAGAAGGCCTGAAAAAGAACTTGCTTTCATTAGGTCAGCTTGATAACCTTGATTACAAAGTTGTGGTGAAGAAAGGAGTCATGAAAGTGATTCGAGGAGCGTTGGTACTTATGAAGGGAGAAAAGGTTGACAACAACTTGTACATGCTAATGGGAGAGACGTTGCAAGAGGGAGAGGCATCGGTTGCCTTAAGTAGTTCAATTGAACAACATTCAATGTCATGGCATCAAAAACTTGGACCCATGTCAAAGCAAGGAACTAAAGTTCTGGTGGAGCAAATCTACTTCTTGAGCTCTTTAAGGTGTCTCTACCTTTGTGTGAGCATTGCATTACAAGTAAGCAACATAGATTAAAGTTCAACACATCTAATTCTAGCAACAAAAAGATTCTAGAATTGTTTTATTTTGATGTATGGCAAGCACAAGTTATATCCTTGGGAGGAGTAAGGTACTTTGTGTCTTTTATTGACGATTGCTCTAGGAGGTGTTGGGTGTATCCCATCAAGAAGAAGGTGGATGCATGTTTGGTCTTCTAAGTATTCAAAGTGCAAGTTGAACTACAGTTAGAAAAAAAAGATCAAGCGTTTGCGGATATATAATGGAGGAGAATATACAAGCAATGAGTTTGCAGAATTATGTAATCAACAAGGTATTAAAAGGCAGTTCACTACTACCTACACTCCTCAACCAAATTGAGTGGCATAGCGGATGAACAGAACCTTGTTAGAGAGAAGAAGAGCAATGTTATGAGCTGCAGGCTTGGACAAATCCTTTTGGGCAAAAGTAGTCAATACCGCATGTTATATAGTGAATCGTGTTCTATCAACTACAATTGAGTTGAAGACGCCAATGCAGATATGGACTAGTAAGCCTGTTGATTATTCAAACCTCCATATATTTGGAAGTCTAGTGTACGTAATTTACAATACCCAAGAAACTACAAAGCTAGATTAAAAATCCAGAGAGTGTTTATTCTTAGGGTATGCTGATGGTGTGAAGGGGTATCGCCTGTGGGATCGCATTTCCCACAATGTTATCATCAGCAGGGATGTGATCTTCATGGAAGATAAGAAACAGATAGAAAATTATAGCACTGTGAATAAAAGCTCAGAGACTACAATTGTATATGTGGAGAAAGAATATGAAGATGGCCACTCTGAAGCTAAACCAAGGCACGAGATTCAAGATCCAGTTGAATCCCAAGAGACACGTCGTTCTAGCCGAATGACAAAACCACCTAGTTGGCAGTCTGATTATATTATGGAGAGTGACATTGCATATTGTCTTCTGTAAGGGACCGACTCGAATGGGGCACTAAATGGGCCCTTACCCCAATGCATGCATTCAAAGTAAAGGACAATAAATATACATGATTTCGGATTCCAATTAAAACAAAACATTCAAAATAACCCCTTTAAAAACTAGACAATTTCCCTGGAACCTGTCCCTGTTTCCAAGCACCTGTTCCAAGATAAATACATTTCCAAAGTATACTCCGATCAGAGATTTCTTAAAATCATTCAAAACATGTCTAGATACAATAATGCTGGAATCCACAAAATATTCAGAAAACATCCTAGGGCTCCGTGCCCGGCTACATGCATTCAGGGGAAAATAAAACATAAAGAGTCATAACAAAAAATCAGAGTTTGATGACTGAGCCCCATGATCACAGCTCCTCCTTCAGCCATCATGTCTCGCAACTTGGTTCCCTGTGGAAAAACCACAATAATAAGGGTGAGTAACGAATTACTCAGTAAGAATCCCCAACCGGGGTACAATACGATATACATGGTCATCTCGATGAACGTATGCAAGCTATGAATATAAACACAGAATAGAGCACATAGCTTAGCCCACACTTGGGCCTCGGATGCCAATTTAGGGTCTTAGTCCGGAATAATATCACCACACAAGTCGCCCTATACGAGAAACAAGTCCCGGCCTCGGCGCTCTCTACATCGTCGACGAAAAGGTACACTGGCTCACAATCCCGAGGAGCTCTCCCGATCGGCCAGTAATGAGCGTAAGCATGCACCGCGTGCTACTGCAGACTATGGGGGGTGCCGGGTCTGAAGGCAAGCTGCCCATGTCCAGTCACCACGCCTAACTAAATCTTTGGATCGGTGTCACTGACATAGGGGTGTGAGACCTGGACACGTAAACTATGTCACCAACCACCGCACTTTGGTGCTAAGGAACGGGTCGTGGTAGGCTTACACCGAAAGCCGCCCTTGCCTTAACAGTGGCAATCGGGGCTACGGCCGAACACGCCGAGGACGTGCCGATCGCCGGGGGCGAGGCAATGCCAAGTCATCATCCCGACCGTTGGGGCATTTAACGATCGCCATCCTCACCCAAGATTGCGGGGGCCTACCGCTTGGGTTAGCTAATCCTCACGGGGTCCAGGGACGAGCACTCGTCTCGACGTCCCCGCCATGGATGCAAGGTACTTTATGCATCGGGCCCGGATGATGCTATCTACCCGCAACTCTAACTCCGCCTCTAGCAATCGCAAAACAATTCCATAAAATCCAATACGTGCTCAATAAGAATACAACGAGCCTAGCATGATACTACGAAGCAAGGAACAGATACGAGCATGCCGAGAAGGAACAACCTAGCATGGATTAACATGAGAATTAATCAGGAAAATCATGCTAACCGGGAATTCAGAAACGAGCACCTATTACTAAATATGTCAATAAACACAAACAAGCAATCAATCAGCAATCACATATGATATCGCAGGGTCCACACAACTCTGGTAAGAAATCCTTACCTTGGTCGGGGACGATTTGACACGAAAACCTAAGCGGCGAATGAACCCGAACTAGCTATCGAGAACCTATCAATCACAACAAAAATCACACAATAGGCCTAAATATAATAAAATAAACAGGGCTCAGCTCGGGAGCAACTCATGAGGCGCGATTTAACGCATGAAACGAGCCGATTGCACGAACGAAGCGGCAAAGAATGGTTGGGCGCAAAGCGCAGGAATGGGCGCGTGGACTATGCAGGGGCGTGCGGCGAGGCTTGGCTGGGCGCTGGCGATGCGACACGGAGGTGGGCGAGAGCGCGCGCGCTGGCTCGGTTCGGTGTGCGACGAGGCTCGGCGGCTGGGCTGTTTCTGCGCACGCGAGCTCGGCGAACAGGGGCTCTGTTTCTGCGCGCGAACAGGGGCAACTCGTTTTTGATATTTGTGTGTTAAAATCAATTCATAACCTTTTGATTCCTAAGATTTTTATATTAAATTGTAAATATTATATAAAATTTATTATGAAATCGATTAGCAATCGGATATTTGAAGAATTTGTTGCTACAGGCGAGCCTGGATTCTATGAGGAATATCATTTAAGTTACAGAAATATTGTGCTAAAAGTGGCAAGAATATTGTGTTAAAATGGCTATACAATTGTGTTGTATCAAAATTATAAAATATATTACATTTTTTTATTTTTAGAGTAGATCGGCTATAAAACCTTCACCAATTAAGTAATATTTTGGCACTAAAATCTGCTCTTCTATATACCATATTTTGGAAACTATTATGAAATTGAACCATATTCTTATTTATTATATTAAAAAAAAGGTATTCTTACCTTGGTATTAACTCTTCTCAGATGTGGTTGTCTATTTATCTTGTTTAACTTGTTGATGAACTATAGATATAATATTGTTGATGTTTGAAGATACATAAGTTTTTTATTATTATTATTATTTTGATTACCAGTTCTTTTTCTTTTGAAACTAATATGAGATTATTTTTGGGTTAGCCCATTTAATTTTTTTTTTTCATTTGAAAATACAAAAGAAATCTTTTGCTTTGCTTTGAATTTTATTTTGTCAACTAAGATCTGGAAATTATATCATTTAGATTGTCAAAAATATATATAAAAGATATAAAAAAAATCTTTTGCTTTGATTTTTTTTTTTCTTTGATTTGAAATTTATTTGTCAACTAAAATCAGTAAATTATATCATTAGATTGTTAAAAAAAAAGTAAAAGGAAAAAAAAAGAGAGAAAAATAAATACACATGAGAGTGAGAGGAGAAAAGGAGGAAAGATTAAAAAAAAAAAGGAAAAAAAATTAAAAAAAAAGATAAGAAATTTGTGGTGGAAAGTGTGCCATGTGGAGGATGTGTAGATAGAAATGCATACTAATCTCTAGGTAAGTTTTCCCTAATTTCTATTATCTTATTATTTAAATTATTATTAAGATTTAAAATATACTTTTGGTAGTTATTATTGTTGGAGTTAATTTATCCATCGTTTGTTATATTTTGATTGTTAGATTAATTAATTAATGAGATTATGACTTTTTGTTAATTAAAGATACCAATGATAAACTATTATTAAATAATATATTGTATGCTTTTTGGTCAAGAAATATGTTTTGATAATTATTTTAAAAATTGATATGCTATTTATATGAAAAATATTGATTATTAAAATCTCATTCACTATATCGCTTGTTCTATATGTTGAATATATATATGTACTTAGTTTTTTTTTTCTAAAGATTTTTGAATTCTTTTTATAGGGGGAGTATTTATGAAGTTAATTTATATGCGTGAACGATGTTAATATTTTGCTTACAATTAATATGTTTCTTATTTGCAATGCTACTATAATTTTCATTGTTTGAAAATATCTTCTTTATATGATATAATTATTCACAATATTGATTTGCTATTAATTGGTATCATTATTTTTCAACAATTGATATCTCTTTTATATTTATTATTTTATTATTATTATAAAGATAATGCTTATTTTTAGAGGGAGTTTAAATTGTCTAATATGTGAATTTAATATTGATAAAGTGATTTATTGTTAAGTATACTTCTCATTATATATGTTTTTAATTAAGGGGAGTTATTGTATTAATGAAAATTCGTTTTAGAAGAAGAATTCATTTGAAATTGTGTTTTATATTTATTTCCTTAGATTTTTATGCATCAAATGTCTTTTTGTCTCTTATGGGAAGAGAATGTTAAATTGATTTTTTAAGGGAGAGAAATTTGGGGATATTAAGTTTTAATTTATTCTTTTTTCTACAATTTCTTTTTTATTGATTCCAAAAGGGTGAAAGATAATAAGAAAAATGAAAGCATGTTATCATTAATTATGTGTGTTGATTATGCATGTGGTTCATATACTTACATCACACATACTACTTTCTATTTCATTTTTCTAGTAAGGTTTGTCATCATTAAAAAGGGGGATATTGTTGGATTTTTGGTAAAGTATCTCCAATTAATTAAGTTTAATTAATTAATGTTTTGATGACAACAAACTTGAATTTTATGTACTAATATTTTTAGAGTTTTTAAGTTTTTATTATGTAGAACTTGGAGAGACGATTTAAATGCATTTTGAATAGTTCAAATCAGAGTTAAAATGAAGAAGATACGGACAAATGAACATTTGAAGAAAAATTGCCTATGAAAAAAAAGGATTTTCATTTTCAAATTGTTTCCTTTTGAACCAAAACTCTTCCCATCTTATCTTCATTCCATCCTAGCCATATAATACATTTGTTTTAAATCCAATGGTCACCATTTATCATATCTTCATCAAATCTCGTCCATCGATCATTTTGCCATAAATCCAACGGACATCTTTCATCTTCTCTCCATTAAATACATTTATTCTAGAACGAAATTTTTTGTAACGGCCCGGAAATTTCATCCCGGTCTTCCCGGGAGGCTCAGGGGCATTTTGGTAATTTTGGGTCGGGCCGATAGGGCCGGTTTTGTATTTGTTAATTGCCGGAAAAATTATGAGTCGATTAGAATGGGATCGGGAATTTTGGTGAAGACATTTGGGCTTGGGAAAAAGTAAAAATGAATAGGGAATTAAATAGCGCGTCGAGTGAGATTCGAGCCAAGGACATGTCGCATGCTAGGCGGAGGGCGCTGCCAGCCGAGCCACTGGGCGTGTTTGTTATTTTATGCGCGCGATCTCGTATATATGCCGTGCGCAGTGGTGATTTTATAAAAGCAGAATTTTCCGCTCGAAGCTTCTTCTTCCTCGCGATTTTTCTTCTTCTTCTCCCTCGACCGACCAGCGATTCGCTAGGTTTTCCACCCCAATTCTAAGCCGGTTCTCATCCCGAGCTGCCGGAGGTCCGATCTTCTTCATCCCGGTAAGCTTCTTCTTCTTCCTTTCCTTCAAGTTTGATTCTTCTCCCCTGTTTCGGACTGTGCCATTTCCTGCCGATTCGAGGTGATTTGAGGTATGGGTTTTGTGCAGCAAGTGTAGGGGAGTTCGCCATCAACAAATCGCGCGTCGAATCCTCTCCAATCGCTCGGAATCGAGCTCGTCTTCTTCAACGCTCTGTTCGCCCCTGTTTGCGCACAGAGCAGCCCAGCCCGCCGAGCCACGCCGCACATCGACCCGTGCTCGTGCGCGCGTCCTTGCCCAGCTCCGCAACGCGTCGCTCGAGCCCCTGCTCGTCGAGTCATGCCAGCGCGAGCGCCCCAGCCGAGCCTCTCCGTGTCGCCCCTGCATCGCCTCGCGACGCCCACAATGCCGCGCCGCGCGCCACGCGCGCCCGACCTCGCGCCCAATGCGCCCATTCCTATGCCCCAAATGGCCTCCCAGCCAGCCCGTTCTTTGCCCGTTCGTGCAATCAGCTCGTTCGTGCGTTCGTCGGGCCTCGTGAGTTGCTCCCGAGCTGAGCCTTGCTTATTTTATTATATTTAGGCCTATTGTGTGATTTTTGTTGTGATTGATAGGTTCTCGGTAGCTAGTTCGGGTTCGTTCGCCGCTTAGGTTTTCGTGTCAAACGTCCCCGACCAAGGTAAGGATTTCTTACCGGAGTTGTGTGGACCCTGCGATATATTATGCGATTGCTGATTGATTGCTTGTTTGTGTTTATTGACATGTGTAGCTAGGTTCTCGATTCTGAATTCCCGATTAGCATGATTTTCCTGATTTAATTCTCATGTTAATCCATGCTAGGTTGTTCCTTTCTAGCATGCTCGTATCTGTTCCTTGCTTCGTAGTATCATGCTAGGCTCGTTGTATTCTTATTGAGCACGTCTTGGATTTTATGGAATTGTTTGCTGTTTGCTAGGGCAGGTTAGAATTGCAGGTAGATAGCATCATCCGGGCCTGATGCATAAAGTACCTTGCATCCATGGCAGGGACGTCGAGCAAGTCATTCCGTCCCTGGACCTGTGAGGATTAGCTAACCCAAGCGGTAGGCCCCGCAATCTTGGGTGAGGGTGGCGATCGTTAAATGCCACAACCGTTGGGATGATGACTTGGCATTGCCTCGTCCTGGCGATCGGCACGCCCTCGGCGTGTTCGGCCGCCGTAGCCCCCGATTGCCACTGTTAAGGTAAGGGGCGGCTTCTGGTGTAAGCCAACCACGACTGCTTCCTTAGCCTCAAAAGTGCGGTGGTTCAGTGACATAGTTTACGTGTCCGTCTCTCACACCCTATGTCGGTGACACCGATCCAAAGATTTAGTTAGGCGTGGTGGCTGGACATGGGCGGCTTGCCTCTGACCCGGCACCCCCATGGTCTGCGATAGCACGCGGTGCATGCTTACGCTCATTACAAATGCGACCGAGAGCTCCTCGGGATCTTGAGCCGATGTACCTTTAAATCGGCGATAGAGCAGTGAGGCCGGGACTTGTTTCTCGTATAGGGCGACTTATGTATTGGGTGTGTGGTGATATTATTCCGGACTAAGACCTTAAATTGGCATCCGAGGCCCAAGTGTGGGCTAAGCTATGTGCTCTATTCGTGTTTATATTCATAGCTTGCATACGCTCATCGAGATAACCATGTATATCGTATTGTACCCGGTTGGGGATTCTTAATGAGTAATTCGTTACTCACCCCATCGTGGTTTTTCCACAGTAACCAAGTTACGAGACAGATGGTCAGTAGGAGAAAATTGTGATCATGGGGCCCAGTCTTCCAACTCGATTTTTGTATTATGACTCTTTATGTTTTGTTTCCCACTGAATGCATGTAGGCGCACACGAGCCCTAGGATGTTTTGTAAATGTTTTGTGGATTCCAGCATTTTGTATCTGAACAGTTTTGAATGGTTTTTAGTAAATCTCACGATCGAGTAAACTTTGGAAATGTATTTATCTTGGAATGTGCTTGGAAACAGGGGGCGAGTTTCAGGAAATTGTCTAGTTTTTAAAGGGGGTTATTTTGAATGTTTTTGTTTTAATTGGAATCCGAAATCATGTCTGTTTAATGTCCTTTACTTTGAATGCATGCATTGGGGTAAGGGCCCATTTAGTGCCCCATTCGGGCATGTCCCTTACATTTTTACAGCAATATTATCATTCTCAAAGCTTCAAAAGTCTCATTTACTTCACACATTCTTGAATCGGCGCATTGTAAATTTTGTGAAGAAGTTGTCAATGCCAAACTTGCAAATCTTGCCTACGAGAGGTACTTTGTGAAAGTATTTTTTATTTTGTATGTGGGATTTGTATTAAGGTGTGGGAAAACCTTGGGTTGTGAGAAAACATAATTGGTTTAATCCTGAACTAGTAAAAGGATTTGAGTTTCTCTTTAGCCTTAAAAAAATAGGGTAGTAGTGGTTTAATCCTGAACCCGTGAAAAAGATGAAAAGGATTTAGGCTTTTCTTTTCTTAGAAAAAGAGAGTCATGTAGGTTTGGTTCTCACCCGCAAGAGAATCTTATAGTAAATACCCAAGTAGAAGCCTTGGGGAGTGAAGTAGTATCATAATTGCTTGTTGGGTCATTCCCCCCCCCCCCTATTGTTGCCTTTCGATCCTACAAAATTGAAAGCTTAGTTGGCTAAAGAGTTTAAAGTGAAGAACTTGGGACCAACAATTAAGATTCTAGGGATGCAAATTCACCGAGAAAGAAATAATAGAAAGATTTGGTTATCTCAAAGGAACTATTTGAAAAAGGTCTTACGACGCTTCAACATGGAAGTCTGTAAGCCAATTTCTACCTCGCTTTCTGTTAATTTCAAATTATCTTCTAGTATGTGCCCTAGTAGTGAAGTAGAGAGGATGGGGATGTCTCGAGTACCATATGCATCAGCAGTGGGAAGTTTAATGTTCGCCATGATTTGTACTAGACTAGACATTGACATGCAGTGAGAGTAGTTAGTCGGTACATGGCAAATCCTGGTTGAGAGCATTGGAATACTGTAAAAAAGAAGCTTAAATACATTAAAGGATCAATAGATGTTGCATTATGTTATGAAGGATCAGACTTTATTTTCAGAGTATATATTGACTCAGATTATGCAGGTGATCTTGATAAAAGCAAATCCACCACCGTATATGTGTTCATTCTTGCTAGCGGAGCTGTAAGCTGGGTTTCTAAACTACAATCAACTGTGGCTACGTCAACAAAAAAAGCAGAGTATGTTGCCACTACACAAACTAGCAAAAAGGAAGTATGGTTAAAAATGTTAATGGATGAACTCGGCATGAGCAGAATAATATTTCTTTATTTTGTAATAGTCAGAGTGCCTTGTATCTTGCAAGGAATCCAACATTCCATTCTAAGTCAAAACATATTCGAGTGCAGTACCACTTCGTTCATGAGAAAGTGGAGGAAGGAACCGTGGATATGCAGAAAATTCATACAAAAGGAAACCTAGCAGATTATCTGACCAAAGCAGTCAATGATGACAAGTTTGATTGGTGTCGATCTGCAAATGGCCTAGCAAAAACATATGCAATAGGGAGATGGCAAGGAAGAAAGAACGGTACGGAGATTTATAGATGGATCAATCAAATCTCCAAGTGGGAGATTGTTAAATATTATGGCCTAATAAAAGGGAATTTAAACCCAAAGGAAAAATCAAAACCCAAAGAAAACTCTAGAATCCACTTCATTATCCTAAATGGTAGAGAAAATTCTATAACTTATTTTCTCAAGAAATGTCACTAGTAGGAATTCCCCTATACATGGCAGGCTAAAAATGAGGAGTTTAAAAAACACGGATGAACGATGGCGAGCAGAATTAGGCCCGCCACCTTTATGTTTTGGTGGCTGGCCTGGGCCCGCCTCAGAAAGCCTTTGGTGTTGCCAGCCACCTTTTTTGTTTGGAGGCGAGCCTGAGCCTTTTTTGGTGGCGAGCCAGGCCCACCTCAGAAAGGTTTTAGTGGCGGGCAAGGCCCGCCCGGTACCTTTTTCTTTTCCTTTCTTTCCTTTTCTCTCTCTACCCGAGCCATTTTTGCCCCTTTTCTCTCTTTTCTTCTCTTCAACCAAACCCTACCCTCACGCCGCCGCCACCACTTCTTCTGTCATTTCCTGGCCATTTTTCGACCATCAACGCCGCCGCTGCTGCCATTGGTTTCCCTTTCTCAAATTTGTGTATTTCCTTACAAAAAACTAAGTAATTTCTAGTCCATTTTCATTTTCTAATGAATTTTTTTTTCTTTTTAAGGAAAATTTTCATGAATGCATTTTTGTAATCTTTCCATATATGTTTCAAATTTTTTCATTTGTGCTTCAAATCTCATATATGTCTCAAATTTGTGATAATGTGCTTCAAATCTCATCTATGTCTCAAGATGGCTTTAAGTATTTGTTTGTTTCATATATGGACATTTTTTATATAATTTAAGAAACTTTTCTTTCCAAAATTAGTTTAAGAAACTTAAATTTTTTATATAACTTAAGAAACTTTTGTTTCCAAAGTTAGTTTAAGAAACTTAAATTTTCATTGTGCCTTTTTGTATTAGTTTAGTTTTGTATTATTAATGCATTATGAAAAATCTTTCCATGCATGTGTTGGGTAATGAGATATTTATAAACAATGTCATACGAGTGAGATGTGTGACTCAACTTTACCTTTTTTAAAAAAATTTGTAGGTTAAGTTTCTCTAGTTGACTAGAATTACTAAAATGGCTATTGATAAGTCGTGGATGTTTAAGGATCGAATGTCACCGGAATACGGATTGGGTGTTGAGATATTTATAAACAATGTCATACAACATTCGAAAGGATTGAATGTCGTTTGTTGTCCATGTTTGAAATGTGTGAATGTCAAGTACCAAAATGTGAATGTAATAAGAGACCATTTATTTTGTAATGGTATCGATCAAAGTTATAACACATGGATTTGGCATGGAGAATCAATTTCAAGAAAAAGAAATAGTGAAAGTGTTCCAATAGATCAAGTTGTAGATGAGAATGTGGATGACCCGGATGACCCAATAGGGATGTTTGAGGCTGCACAAAATTATTTTAACCACAAATCCCCTTTATTTGAGGAAGCATTAGAGGATGCCAAGAAACCATTGTACCAAAATTGTAAAGATTTTACCAAGATATCAACACTGATTAAGCTTTATAATTTGAAAGCAAAGTATGGGTGGAGCGATAAAAGTTTCTTAGAGCTGTTAGAATTATTGAGTCTTTTGTTGCCTAGTCCTAATGAAATTCTGATATCCGCCTATTATGCTAAAAAGATTTTAAGTACCTTAGGGATAAAGTATGAAAAGATCCACGCATGCATCAATGATTGTTGTTTGTATCGAAAATAACTTGTCGATGCAGAACTTTGTCCTACCTGTGGAACATCGAGATGGAAGGTTAAGAAGAATAAGAAAAAAGGAGTGAAAAATATTCCAGGAAAAGTCATGTGGTATTTCTCTCCTATTCCAAGATTTCAACGAATGTTTCGAAGTCAAGAAACTGCGAGATTGTTGACGTGGCATGCTACGGACCGACAGCGAGATGGGTGCATACGACATCCAGCCGACACAATTGCATGGAAATAAATAGATGAAAGGTGGTCTAATTTTAGTGGAGAAACGAGAAACCTTCGCCTAGCCCTATCAACAGATGGAGTTAATCCACATGGTGACCAAAGTACTAGATATAGTTGTTGGCCAATTATGTTGGTTACTTACAATCTAACTCCATGGTTGTGCATGAAGCGTAAATTCTTAATGTTAAATTCATTAATATCAGGACCCAAACAACCTGGAAATGACATAGATGTTTATTTAGCTCCGTTAGTCGACGATCTGAAGATGTTATGGAACACGGGCATTTAATGTTTTGATGCCCATCGGCAAGAACACTTCACCCTCAAAGCTATTTTGTTGTGGACCATTAATGATTTTCCAACATATGGTAACCTGTGTGGGTGTACTACAAAAAGGTTATAAAGCATGTCCTATTTGTGGAGACAAAACATCATCAATTTATTTACCTAGCAGAAAAAAGAATGTGTATCTTGGACATCGAAAATGTTTACCAATCGAGCACTCATTTAGAAGACAGAAAAAAGCATTTAATGGAGAACAAGAATATGGAATACCCCCTGAACCTCTAAGTGGTGAAGAGATTCTTGCACAATTGAATAGTCTTCAATTTACGTATGGCAAAGGACAACAACCTACAGAATCTTATTGGAAGAAGAAATCGATCTTTTTCGAATTGGAGTATTGGAAGCATTTTCACGTGCGACATTGTTTAGATGTCATGCACATTGAGAAAAATGTGTGTTCGAATATTATCGGAACTCTACTTGATATTCCTGGAAAAACAAAAGATGGAATAAAAACTCGCGAAGACTTGGCTAAATTAAGACCTGAGTTAGCCCCAATTAAGAATGGAGATAAAAACACATTCCTGCCTCCAGCATGTTACACACTATCGAGAAAAAAGAAGATGAGTGTGTGTAAAAGCTTATCTAAACTTAAAGTGCCTGAAGGTTATTCATCCAACATAAGTAAATTAGTTTCGCTTACTGATTTGAAACTTTACTGGCTTAAATCGCATGACCATCACGTTTTGATGCAACAATTGCTACCTATAGTAATTTGGGGTGTTTTTCCTAAACACGTTAGATATGCGATTATTCGGCTATGTTTCTTTTTCAAAGCTATATGTAGTAAGTCGATCGATTCATCTAAGTTGAAGGGATTGAAGGATGATGTAGTGATCACTTTATGCCTATTAGAAAAGTACTTTCCAACAGCCTTTTTCACAATCATGGTTCACCTTGTGGTGCATCTTGTAAGAGAAATTGAATTTTGTGGACTAGTATATTTGAGATGGATGTATCCATTTGAAAGGTATATGAAAGTTTTGAAAGGTTATGTTCGAAATAGAAATCGTCCGGAGGGATGCATTGGAGAAAATTATATATGGGAAGAGTCGATAGAGTTTTGTTCTGAATTCTTACAAGGAGTTGAATAAATAGGGTTACGATCATCGAACAATATGATAGATTCAAATATCGATCGACCATTATCTGCCTCTAATCATAAAACATCGACTAAAGATATGATTGATCAAGCACATATGTATATATGTAGATGAAGTGCTTCCATATATAGATCAACACATGGAAATGTTGTCTAAAGTGAATCCTACTAAGTCTAAAAATAAAAAATGGCTTCAAGATGAACATAATCGTACATTTAGCAGTTGGTTGCGTGAACGTGTTGGGTTGGCTATAGGAGTGCGAATACATTTTATATCATCTACATTAAGGTGGATATCACATCATCCTCGTTCAGAATTTACCACTTATGAAAGTTATATGGTTAATGGTATTCAATATCACACAAAAAAACGCGATGATCTTAGAAGTGTGCAAAACAGAGGAGTTATGATAACAGCTAAAACTATGCAAATTTCTAGTTCGAAAGACAAAAATCCAATCATGTCAGACATGACCTTTTATGGCATAGTACAAGAAATTTGGGAGCTTGATTACAATTGTTTTCAAGTCGTCTTATTCAAATGTGATTGGGTTGAAAACAGTGGTGGAATTAAAGTAGACGACATGGGACTTACGACCATAGACCTTAATCGCATTGGACATAAATCCAACTCCTTCATTTTAGCCACTTAAGCCAAACAGGTATTCTACATAAAAGATCCAATTAACCCTCGTTGGTCGGTGGTGCTAATGCCTTCGTAGAGAATAGTTATCGAACACGGTCATGATGAAGTTGATATTGGCCAAGATTGTGGGTATGGAATCATAGAATCCCTACCTAATATTGTTGATGATGACTCATACACCTATATTAGAAGTGATTGTGATGGTATATGGAATAATAAATAGGTTTGTGCTATTATTTTTTTGATTATTTAACTCATATTCTTTATACAATCTTTTCTATTTGTAATTAACATAAATTCTTTCTTATGCAGGTTTACATTATGTCTCAGTCGGATAGCGATCATGCCGATCATGTTCCCAATGCCAGACGGACTTCTTGAAACCGAAATACCAGATGAGTTACAGTATTACGCAAACTTGCTCAAGACCGGATGGCAGGAGAGCGTCGCACTATACAATATAACTCAATGGGGGCAAGATATCGGTGAGTCTTCAACTAAGTTTGGGTAGTTATATTGGTATGTGTGTTAGGGCCCAAATACCTATCACATACGAAGATTTGTATGTTGTTCCTGATACACTAAAAGAGTAGATCTGGGATTCTATAGAGGTAACTGCATATCATCTAAATTTCATTATGTATTTCAATACTAAATTATTAATCTAACTTATTCTATTGTTAGCAGATGACGTTTCAAGTTGATCCTTTGTCCAAACATAATGTCATGATGTGTATGTCGACGGCGTTCCGAACGTTTAGATACAATCTAAACAAGAAGTACGTCCAACCATTTCTAGACCAACCTGAGAGATTAAGAACACCACCTGTTAAATATACTACGATCACACAAAAGCAATGAGATCAGTTTGTAGACATCAGATTGTCAGAAAACTTCAAGGTAACTATTTTTTTATGAGTGTAATGTCTATAACCTTCAATATATTCATATAATTATATGTTATACAGAAAGAAAGTGATGAGAAAAAAGCATTGCAAGCTAAACAAAAGTATCATCATCGTACGGCTCGAAAGGGATATGTTGCATTATGCCTTGAACGCACTAAAACGTAAATTAGCATTATGTAATTAGGTTTTAAGTAGAGCGCATATATAAGCTCGAATTAAAACCCTAGCCGTTTTTATGACATTTCTTTGTAATTCGCCTCTCTGAATAAAACTCGTTCTCCCTCTCTGCCCGTGAAGTAGCCAACATAACGTTGGTGAACCAAGTAAATCCTTGTGTGTGATTTTTGTTTTTCTCCTCTTTAACGATTTTTTTATCTTCGTTATTGATTGTTGATTGCCGTTTCATAACAGGATATGCTCAACTCGGTCATGAACTAGTAAGAAACTATCTACCCTAAGAATTTATGTTTCTCATCATGTGTTTTCTACTTTACTGTAACAGCCCAGTTTTCTATTCCAGTTTTCGAGGTGCCTTCGGGTCAAGATTCGGTATTTTGGTTGGGTCGTTAGAGCGGTTTTGACCCTTAGGGGTATTTTGGTCTTTTGGCTCTTCGGGCAGGATTTGTGGTTTTCAGGGCTTCGAGGTAGCCCCTGCCTTTGTCGAGGCTTGTTTGTTGTTGCTTGCGAGTCCCGAGATGTTTGGGCTAGTCGTTTGGGAGTTCGGTTGTGATTTGGGTTTTGGCAAAGTGTTGGTTGGTTGTCTGCTTCCTTTGGGATTCGAGCCCGGGCCCTTGGTGTTGTTTTGGGAGTTGGATTTAGTGAGTTTATTTATTGGAAGAGGTTGCTTCAAAGGGTCTCGAAGGAGGAAGCTGGGAAATGGGATTTTTTTTAAGGATAAAAGTGGATAAGGATGGATTTTGGATAAAATCCTTATTTTTCCTTTTATTTCCCATTTTTCTTTTCTTTTCCAAATTCATTTTCTTTTCTTTTATTTTTTTTCCCAAATTCTCTCTCTCTCTCTCTCTCTCTCTCTCTCTCCCCCTAGCCCGGCCCGAGGCCCTTGGCTCGCCAGTGCCAGAGCTCCTGCTTCGCCGACTCGAGCCCTCGCCGCCCATGCGTCGCCCAGCGCCCGCGCGCCCAAGCCTCGCCCGGCCGAGCCACCGCCTGCCAGTCGCGTCGTCGCCACTCTCGCCCGGCCAGTCGCGGCCCGAGCTCGCTGCCTGCGATCGCGCATCGCCAGCCCCAGCCCCGAGCCGCTCGCACAGTGTCCCCCAGGCCCCCGTGTCGCCGGATCTGTGTCGCCCAGCCCGTGCTGTCACCTGTGCCAAGCCGCTCCGAGTCGCGTTCCTGTAGCGCGTCGTCGCGCCCGCTCGCCCTCGCCCCTGTAGCTCGCCCTCGCGTTTGCGTCCGCGCCCGAGCGTCCCCGCTTCGCCAATGCGTGCCCAGCGCCACCGCACCCCGCCGTGCAGCTTGTCCGTCCGAGTGTCAGCCGTGCCTCGTGAGTTGCTCCCGAGCTGAGCCCTGTTTGTTTTATATTATTTAGGCCTTTTGATTGTAATTATTGTTGTTTTTGTTAGGTTCTCGCTAGCTAGCTCGGGTTCGATCGCAGCTTAGGTTTCTTGTGTTTAGAGGTCTTCCGCCGGGCAAGGATTTCTTCACGAGTTGTGTGGACCTGCGATATATTATATGTGATTGCCGATTGATTGCTTGCTTGTGTTTATTGACATATTTAGTAATAGGTGCTCGTTTCTGAATTCCCGGTTAGCATGATTTTCCTGATTAATTCTCATGTTAATCCATGCTAGGTTGTTCTTTTCTAGCATGCTCGTATCTGTTCCTTGCTTCGTAGTATCATGCTAGGCTCGTTGTATTCTTTTTTAGCACGTATTGGATTTTATGGAATTGTTTGTTGATTGCTAGGCGACTTAGAGTTGCGGTGTAGATAGCATCATCCGGCCCGATGCATAAAGTACCTTGCATCCATGGCGGGGACGTCGAGACGATGCTCGATCCCCGGACCCCGTGAGGATTAGCTAATCCAAGCGATGAGGCCTGCAATCTTGGGTGAGGGTGGCAGATCGTTAAATGCCCCAACGGTCGGGATGATGACTTGGCATTGCCTCGTCCCGGCGATCGGCACGTCCTCGGCGTGTTCGCGCCGTAGCCCTTGATTGCCACTGTTAAGGTAAGGACGGCTTCTGGTGTAAGCCTACCACGACCCGTTCCTTAGCCCAGTGCGCGTGGTTCAGCCGACATAGTTTACGTGTCCAGGTCTCACACCCCTATGTCAGTGACACCGATCCAAAGATTTAGTTAGGCGTGGTGACTGGACACCTCTAGACCCGGCACCCCCCATAGTCTGCAGTAGCACGCGGTGCATGCTTATGCTCATTACAGCGCCGACCGGAGAGCTCCTCGGGATCTTGAGCCAGTGTACCTTTCGTCGACAGTAGACAGGCTGAGGCCGGGACTTGTTTCTCGTATAGGGCGACTTGTGTATGGTGTGGATGTGGTGTTTGATTTCCGAACTAAGACCCTAAGTTGGCATCCGAGGCCCAAGTGTGGGCTAAGCTATGTGCTCTATTCTGTGTTTATAT